>JAJOHK020000057.1:0-50780 GCA_022457215.2 Leucocoprinus gongylophorus
GGATACCACCCCCTCAATTGAGAACATCCTCCAGAGTGCCCAGCAAAGACACCTGAACAGGATAACTGAAGAGACCGCACAACAAGCCCTCGCAGACATACAAAAAACCCTCTCTAAATGAATAATATGCCCACCTCATCCCCCACCCCCCTGTCACCAACCATCAAGATAATCCAACTGAATTGTAACAAGAAAGGGAGCACTGTCCATGGTCTCCTCAACACATGCTTCAATGATGCAGACCTTCTTCTCTAGGAACCATGGTGGGCCCAAATCTTACCTAACGGCACTAAAGGACCAGTAGGTTACAGAGCATGGACCCCAATCCTACCCATTACAACACAAAGTACAGATGACCTCCCACTACATGTCATAGCTTACTTCCGATCTTGTTCTGGCATGGAGGTGGTGCTCTACTCAGACCTCATTCAAGACCGGGACATTTAAATCTTAAACATAATCCACCAAGGTAACCCAACTACTACCATCATAAACCTATATAACAACCACAAACAACACAATGAATATGCCACTGCCCTCCTCTGTACCATCCCTTTGTCCCACAGCCAACCAACAATCATCATAAGTGACTGGAACATGTACCACCATTTATGGTTCTCCTTCCCAAATGTCAACTCCAGTAGGGAAACAGACTGCATGGTAGAATGGCTCATGATTCATGGCTATCTACTTTCAAACAGCCCTGGCCAACATACCTACATTCTCCACACTTCTCAAGAAATTCCCTCAGTCTTCAACCTTACCTTTGCAAATAGCTCAGCTACCCAACATGCAATCCCTTCCGATTGGTCAATCAAACCAGAGTTTGCCTTCGACTCTGATTATCTAGCCATACAGTGGTCCCTATTCAACAATGTGACCCCTATTAGCAACTGTTGTGGAAACAGGTATAATATGAAGGATACTGACAAAAATGTATGGTTTTCAACTTTTATAGAAATTCTGGAACACCTCTGAGGACCTCTGAATGTACTAATGGACACCAATAATCCTATTTCCACCACTAACCTTGAAAATACAGTGTCAGCCCTCACAACAGCAATAATATGCACTAATGAGCAAGTGGCAAAGAAGTACAACCCCAGCCCAACAGCCAAACCATGGTAGAATAAGACCTTTACTGAAATAGCTGCCTACATATGACAACTCCAAGAGTTCCAATATGAACACCTTGAAACATATAGTTTCTGAGACCCAGATCTGGACAGAGATAAAATGAACACACAATCTTTTCAAGAGACAAGTTCAATATGTAAAGGGAATGTGGGCCAATGAAACCCTAGAAAAAACAGTAGCAGATAAGGTGTGGAAGCTCCACCAATGGACAATAGGACATAGAAACTATTCTATTCCAGCAATATTAAGAGAACCAGAACAGTCTTCTGCCATTACACACAAAGAAAAATGTGAAACCCTTAGAGCAATTCTTTATCAAGAACCTCCTCCTCTTCCTATATCTATTGAAGCTGACCTATCATGTAGACAAGACAATAAAATCCCCTTCAAGGAAGTCACTTATATAGAGGTTCAGGAAGCCCTTTCTTCATCAAGCTCAAATACAGCTGCTGGTGTTAGCCAGATTAACTATATCATGCTCAAATAGATCTGGCTATATGTGGGAAATGAGATAACTATACTCATCTGTCAGTGCCTTGCTAATGGATACTATCCTCTACAATAGTAAAGGGTGATCACAATAGCACTTAAGAAGTCCAACAAATCTGACTATACCCAATCTAGAACATACTGTCTTATCACACTCCTTGAGTGCATGAGCAAGCTACTTGAGAAAGTAGTAGCCTACAGACTGACTTATCTTATAGGCTAATACAACCTTATCTCAGGTTCCTAATTCAGAGGTAGAGCTAACTCCTCCACTTTAGATATTATTCTTACCTTTGTGTATGATATTCACAACTCATAGAACCATAGCTTAGCCACTTCTGCACTAATCTTCGATATCAAAGGTTATTTCGACTTTGTCAACTATAAATGTCTTCTCAATGAGATGAAAAAACACCATATTCCTCTCAAACTAGTAAAATAGATAGCAAACTTCCTCTCCAACCAAGAAACAGCAATATGTCTTGATGGTATCCAAGGAGAAATGAAACCAGTCAAAAATGGTATTCCACAAGGATCTCCTATCTCTCCTATCCTCGCCTCCTTTTACTCAGCAGGCTTACTTGACATTTTTGAAACACCAACCAATCTTATCAAAATTCCAGAAAACCATGCTTGTAACTATCTTACCCATGTCTCCATTCTTATATATGTAGATGATGGGAAGCTCACTGTCTCCTCTCATTCATTAGACATCAACAACTATATACTTGCCAAGGCCTATCAATTGGTAGATCAATGGCTACACTCAGCTAGACTCTCCCTAGATAAGGATAAAAGAGAACTGATGTATTATACTCAGAGAAAAAGAGATAAAACATTACCTCACATCAACCTCACCAACTGTGATGGCACAATCTCTACAATATTAGTAGGCTCAACAATATGCTAGCTAGGGGTCCACTTCAACCGTAAACTTCTCTACAACTACTATGTCACCAAAATGGTAGTGAAGGCTAAGAACGCTATTGCATGCATCTCAATACTAGAAAATACTATTTGGGGCTTATCATACTACCACCTCTGCCTCCTCTACCATACATGTATTCTCCCTATTATCACCTACGCTAGTGCTGCCTAGTAAACAGGCAAATAAAAACATATTCAAATACTAAACAAAGTCCAAAATAGAGTACTCTGTCTAATATGTGCAGCCTTCTGCACTACCTCCAATCATGTACTAAAACTAGAAGCATCTATCCTCCCTCTTGGCCTATATCTGGACTTTCTTACTAGACATACTGCTATCTGCTTCAACAAACTTAGTACTAATAATTCTATCCTCTAATGACTATTTGATAACTGGTGCAATGAACAGAGCCTCTCAAATCCTCCTCCTCTCCCTATAAAACACAACTACAGGTCCAAACTAATACAACTACAGAAAATAGCTACATTCATCTCTCTAGCCCATGAATGTATTTTCCCCTTTCATCTCCCCTCATGGCAAAAAACATAGCTAGACTATGAAAAATGCTTTACAATTCACCAATCTACTACCAATAAAGACAAAGTAGTGGCTCATCACAACAGTTTTGTTAACTAAGCACAATACCACCCAAAAACACTTCTTACCTACTCAGATGGCTCCCAAATATTCTTTTTCAACTGGTTCCGCTGAGTTGGATCAGCAGTAGTAAGATACCACCAGAGAAGAGAAGTCTTCTACCAAAAACTTGGCCTTGGGGACTCAGCTGAAGTTTATGGTGCAAAGCTTGCAGGACTTGTAACTAGACTATCAGAATTTATCTCTTTTGCATATAAACATCCTAAAGTCCACCACATTCAATTATATGCTGACAACATCTCAGCCATATCTATAATCTCTAATCCCAAGCCCTGACAAGGCCAGCTTATAGCATATATCTTCTACCAAAAGGCTCTCAGATGGCTCAACTCCTCACCACACTATACCACCATCTTTCTATCTTCTGGTCTCCTAGCCATACTAAAATCAGAGGAAATGAAAAAGCTGATAAATTAGTGAAAGAAGCTGCAAAACTTCAGAGCCAATTTAATACTACAACCACCTCAGCAAGCTATCAGACACATGAACATATGCTTACCAAATGGAAATAGATATGGAGAAATTGACCTCAAAATGGATAATATAGCTTTGCAAACTACATCCCCTTATTTCTTCAACCTACCTCCCATTTTAAAGTCTTGCATAATCAAAGAAAAATCTTTAGCCACCTTATCTAATGCAAAACAGATCATAGCTACTTTGGAGACTACTACCAATCCACAGTTCCTTCAGAAAGCATATCTTGCTCTTGTGGAGAAGAAATACAAACTCATAAGCACATCATTGACACATACCCCTAATATGAGAACCACTGCCAAATCCTCTACAATGTCTCAAGCTTCATATATATACCAGATATACTTGAAACAAAACAAGGCATAGCTGCCCTAAGCAAATTCCTTAAGAGATCAAGTACATTTACCAAAAGTGGAATAGGTCTACCCAGATGGAAGCCACCCACTATGGAAGACTTCCTAGCTACTGAACACAATATGAAAGACCCTGAAAATGACTAAGAATAGCCTTAGAACCAATGTATCACATCAAGCCACAACCACCACTCTCTCACCATTTCCTTGTACTCTCTCTCATATTTTTCTTCTAGTTTATGATTATTTGTTACTACTGGCCCATGCTCACTCCCACAGCCAACATTACTAATCTGACCTACTCTAATATTCTTCTTAACCAGACATCTCCACATTATACCTCTGAACTATTATTTGATTTTATCTTAGAAATGTAGATACTATCCTGTAGAGAAGGTATAATTACTTCAAACACCTACCATGTCTTAGCACTAGTTTGCTTGTTACAGTATAAAAAATAAGAATAAACAACAACAACAACAATGATGGTATTACATGCCCAAAGTTGTTGTTGTTGTTGTTGTTGTTGTTTATTCCCAATTTCTATACTGCTACAAGCAAATATAAAGTGCTAAGATGTGGTTCTGACAAGCCAGAGCTCAATAGAGAGTAGTCAACGGTTATCACAACAAGTGAATATATGTTCTGAGGTTAAATATGGAGTTTTCAGGGTAGAAGTTAAAGTTTGGAAGGAGTAGACAGTGGGGTGTACCGGAGTTCAGTACAGGCAGTGGGCCTACTGAATAGAGGTACAGGATTTAAATCTATGGCCTCAACAGTAGGAAAAAGGCAATGTATAACCAATGTGGTAGGAGATTTACCACTATACTGTTGTAGCAACCACTAAGCTCAGCGCTCAACAACAGTACAAGGCAGTAAATCTCTCAATAGTGATATAAAGTGGGGAATTCACAAGAGAACTCAACAAGAAGTCTCTGCTAGATTAGTATCCTATATATACTATTACATGATGGTCTGTGCTATTCCTAGTTAAGCCTGTTCTTATAAACATACCTCTGCTTCATATTCTACCTAGGTCATTATGTGGTACCCATATGCCTACTATTATCTTCTAGGCCCTTCTACTATGTTCTAGGCTTATAACATCACCTCATGTGACATGTCATGTGACTGCAGGGTCACATGCCTCATCATTGTCCAGAGTAAAATAAAGAGAAAAAAAAATAAAAGAAAAAGAAAAGGGAAAGAAAAGAGGAATTGCCCATATTCAAGGTACTTTATAATATATACCATCACAGCCCCTATGTGCCCAAAGTGATTCAAACTACAGCGATAGTTGTTATTTAATACATAGAGTACATATACAGGCTATGGTAGTGTAAAACTAGTTAAATAAGATAAATAGAAACAAAAGACAGGGAAAAAGAGATATAAATACAAAAGCTACCTAAGAAATGTTATTGTCACAAACTTCATTCAGCTTGTATCTCCACAACCAGTGGACTGATTTTTACAAACTAAGTTGTGCTGGAAAGCCCCAAATGAGGGCTATCTGTACATATGCAGGATATACAAAAGTGACAACAAATGACTGAGATATTAGGCCATCAGTAGCTGTAAAAGCTTTGTCTGCTAATATCTCATGAATGGCTGAATGGATTTGCACAATTGAACTTGCATTGAAAAGTGCTCATGAATCCATTTACAACAATATATAATGCATCTCAAAGCAATAAGTATTGGTAGGGATACAAGTATATCAATGTAGTGACATAATTAGTTATCTTTTAAAATTAGCCTGATAGCTGCTATGACAGATAACAGCTCCCATCAGGTATGAGTTTTGATCATGTGATGGTAACAGCTTATACACAGACTATTACTCTTTTATATATATACTTCTGTATTTGAGGGCTAGACCTCAGACTTAACAATGTCAATTATTCTTATTGATACTTTCCATCATCTATCATCATCACATCCTTATACTGAACCTCTGAAACACCATTAAGTTCAAGTATTACAACCAGTGAGTATCTTATTTGTGATAGTTATCTTGGAAGCAGAAAGCATCTGAGTTATCTTGCAGAAAACTAATAATGCTTTTCATAGTCCAAACTCCAAGTTGTATTTTCTCTGCAATGAATATTACTTGCTGGTAGGATATCTTGAGTAAAATTTCACTTCAAAGCTTTAGAAATTCCTAAGAGGACAGGATAAGGTTTCTAAAAGTATCTACTACTTATGGACAACTTGTAAGAATAACAATAATGGGAGAACTGAGGTATATATCATACTAGTTGGTAGTTTATGTAGAAATAAGTAGCAAATATTGTCCAATGGTGTCTAAAATCATGTTTGAGTGTTTTACTTGTAATAATATTAAAACAATTTACTAAAAATTTTCTCTCAAATTACAGCAAAGCTAAGTTTATGAACAAAATTTAAGTAAGAGGAAGGCCTTGGTAAAGACATCTGCAACCATGTCTTCAGTAGAATAGTATTTCTTAATAATCCAATAAATGAAGTGATAGCTGTTATAACTTAAGTTTCAAAATGTTTAAGATAAACTACTTAGTATTAGTCTGTGTGCAGTATCTACACTAACTGTTAGGAACAGACCAGCCACTGAACTAGTTATGCTAAAAGTACACAATGTCAAGCTTAGCTTTGACATCTGGCTGGTACTATATATGTACTTTATACTGTACTCCTGACAGTGATATTAGAATTAAAGATAATAGACTTAGTTTTATTTTATTTTATTTTATTTTCTCTTATATTTATTGTTGATTATAAGGTAAAGAAGACAAAGTGTGATATCATCACAGGTCATATGACAAGGTCACACAAGTCACACACTTATGTGACATAATGGAACAACATAGAAGATCCTAGAAGAAAATAACATCATATAGCCTAGTTAACATATGTTGACCTTAAGGCAAACATATAGCTATTTAGGGTAGGGTTGAAGAAGTGTAGCACAGACCATTGTTAATTTGTATATAATGTAGAAGGTTGTACTAGGAACTCTATCAAGTTCTTTTGTGTTACTTAATACAAGTGTGTGTCTTTTGCTTAATACTAAGCTTAAGTCATAACATTAGAACTCAATACTCTTTCTTGAAACTGTCCAGCATAGGGCCCTCTCTATTCACTCTTCTTTCTTACTCTCTTACTATCCTCAACTAAAGGGCAACACTGCTCTTTAGTCAAGAAGAACAACCAAACTCTAGGCTTAAAGAGTATACCAACCAGAAGAGGGAATTCTGGTCATCTGTTTTGTGCCAAAGCCCACTAGTGCTTAGCAGATGTAACATCTTGTGTGGACATGGTAGTTAGCCTTCACAGTAGTAGCCTTGTGCTATAGTGCCCACTTGTAGTCTATATATACAGAAGAATGACAGATACTCTTTAGACTCTGTTTAGAGTAGAATGACCTTCTTAGGTCAAAATTATTTACAGTTCAATTAGGGCAGTAGTTAGTAGATAGGGTGAGATGGACAAGAAGAGTGTTATTAGCCCTTATAATAGAAAATATTGGAGTTAGAATACAAGTCAGGAAGTAAATCCAGCACAGAATCAGCACTCTCTGATAACCAGTTACTACTACCCATACCACTACCATCATTGCCAACAACACCACTACCACCATATACTATAAGTTGATATAATATTAACTTGGAATAGATAGTTCAATAATAGCAGAAGCAACTGGCAGCACTGCAAGCAATAATTGTACAAGCAGGTCTGGGAGGAACAGAGGGAGTAGCAATACTGTCACAATCCAACATGCAGGTTGAAGTGGCAAGGCCGCAGAAGTTCAATGGGAGTTCCAGAAGAGTGGCTGGACTCATCACAGTGTGCAAGCTGTATATATGGATGAGGATGAGATGAGCACCAGTGGAAGGACAAATCCAGTGGGTGTTGTCATATATACAAGGAAGAGCAGCAGATGTGTAGAAGGAGAATATATTGGAATATGAGACAGTTGGAGAATTTTTAGCAGAAATCAGGAAGAAGTTCAGAGGAGGAGATGAGGAATCAGTAAAAGTAGCTGAGTTGAGGAGATTGGAGCAAGAAGGTAAAACAATAGAGAAATTCATGCAGGAGTTTAGGAGGGTGGCAAGAGGAAGTAGGTACAAGGGAAGACTATTAGTGGAAGAATTTAAGAAGGGGATTAATATCATAATATGCCAGAGACTCATGGAGTCAGAACAGTAGCCAAGCTCAATTGAGCAATGGTATAATAAGGCAATCACTCTAAATAGGAATTGGAGAGAAAGCAGAAGAGAAGAGGAGAGACTGAGAGGAAGAAGAGACAATAGGGCACCAGCTTCAGGAATGAACCATGGAGAAACACCATAGCAACCATGGTCATGGCTCCAAGTCTGGCCAAGGAGGTAGGAAATACCTCAATAGTGGGCTTCAATAAGGCCTGCTCTATATTATGACTTAGACTCCATGTTGAGTAAAAGACATACTTTTGTATTGAATAACATAAGAGAACCTAATAGAGAACTCCATTACAGAAACATCTACCTTATATAATGGTCCATACTACTACTTCCCTAGCCTATTCTAAAGACCATGTGTTTGTCTTAAGGCTAACATGTATTCTACATGTTGTTATGACATTATCTTTCTAGAACCTCCTACATTGTTTCCTTGTATCACAAAGTGTGTGACTCCTGTGATGGTATTACACTTTGTCTTCTTTGTCTTTTTACTCTTCAATAAAATAAGAGAAAATAGAAAGAAAATAAAATAGAAACCAAGTTCCTTGTCTTCAATTCTGATACTTTGATAGAGAGAGTGAAAAGAACAAAGATAGTAATAGTACGTCCCTAACAAAGAGTAGGATTTGCCCAAAGAAACTCTTATGCGATGGAAGTAGACAGTGGAAGGAATTGTTATGCTTGTGGTGAATTTAGGCACATGGCCTAACATAGTAGGAATAGGGAGGGAAGAATCAGAATTGGGAATGGCAGGAGACTAGAATATGAACAAAAATGGGGAAGAGAGGAAAATTACAGATATCAGAACAATTTAAAAGAGGAGAAGAATCTAGAAACTCTTGACTAGATTCTAACAATAAGTTCCATATACTAGCTAGAATGAAAGCTGGTATATCAAACTCAGAGAGAATTAAGGAGAAGAACAGGAAGATAGTTTTAAAAGAAAAAGAAGAGAAAGAGAAAAAACAAAAAAGAAAGCAAGAAAGCAAGAAGAAAGTAGAAATAAGAAAAGTGGAAGAAGAAGGACCATTAAGGGAAATAACAGTAAAAATAAGACTAGAGAGGATAGACATACAGGAAGGAATCACAGTGGAAGCATTGCTAGATAGTGGTACGATAGAGTTAGTAATAAGTTTAGAGTTTGCAAGGAAGCAGAGATTTAGGTTGAAGAAGATAGAAAAGCCCATATATGTAAGAAATGTGGATGGTTTATTTAACAAGGAGGGGCCAATTGAACATACAGTAAAAGTTAATATCTACTACCAGAGGCATAGGGAGAGGACAGAAATTGATATGATAGGAGGACAGAAGTGGAATGTAATCTTGGGAATGCCATGATTAGCTCATCATAATCCTGAGATTGACTGGAAGACAGGTGAAGTAAAGATGACAAGATGCCTGGAAGAGTGTGGAAAGTAGTGGAAACCAAAGCAGGAAAAGTTAGGATGGCAGAAACAGAAAGAGGAAGAGAAGACAAAAAACAAAAAGGAAAAAAGACCAAGAAAGATAGAAGTACAGAAAATAGCAGAATAATGGAAGATTTGGGATGAAGGGGAGAAGGTGGTAAAGTCAGAGGAAGAAGCAAAGAGGTTAGTGCTAGAAAGATTCCACAAGTGGATTCATATGTTTGGCAAAAAGGCGAGTGAATGGATGTTTACTAGGAAGTTGTGGGATCATGCTATAGACATAAAGGAAGGATTTGTGCTAGAAAAGAGAAAGGTGTATCCATTGTCAAGGGAGGAAAGAGAGGAGGTATGTGAGTTTATATTGGAACAACTGAGAAAGGAATATATCAGACCTTCAAAATCATCTCAAACAGCACCAGTGTTTTTTGTGGGGAAGAAGTATGGAAAGAAGAGGATAGTTCAAGACTATTAGTATATTAATGAGTGGACAATAAGAAATAATTACCCACTACCACTCATTTCAGATGTAATTAAGAATATCAGAACCAAAAGAGTATTTACAAAGATGGATTTGAGATGGAGTTATAACAATATGCAGATTAAGAAAGAAAATGAGTGGAAAGCAGCCTTTACTACTCCAGAAGGGTCATTTGAGCCAACAGTGATATTCTTCAGTCTAATGAACTCACCAGCAACATCTTAAACCATGATAGACAAGATCTTATGGGATCTTATCAACATTAGGAAGATGGTGAGTTTTATTGACAATGTGATAATAGGGATAGAAGAAGAGGAAGAACATAACAAACTGGTGGAAGAAGTAGTCAGAAGATTGGCAGAAAATGATTTGTATATGAAGCCAGAGAAATGCAAGTAGAAGGTAAGAGAAGTAGAATTCTTAGAAGTAGTGATTGTACCAGGAGAAATTAAGATGGAAGAAGAGAAAGTGAAAAGTGTACTAGATTGGCTAACACCAAAGTGCATCAAAAATGTTTCAAAGTTCTTAGGATTGGCAAATTATTATTATTGATTCATTTAAGGCTTGCAATCTATAACTAGACTACTATGTGATATGGTAAAGAAAGATCAGAAGTGGGAATGGATGGAGAAATAGGAAAGAACATTCAAGGAGTTAAAAGAAAAGTTTATTAAGAAACCAGTGTTAGCAGCATCAGACTTAGACAAAAAATGAGGATGGAAGTAGATGCATTGGATTACATAACAGGGGGTATTTTATCCATGAAATGTGAGGATGAGAGGTGGAGGCTAGTGGCTTATTTATTGAAGTTGCTAAATGAAATAGAGAGAAACTATGAAATACATGATAAAGAAATGTTGGCAGTTATCAGAGAATTGGAAAACTGGAGGCACTTGTTGGAAGATGCTAAATTTAAGTTCAAAGTTTGGACAGATCATAAGAACTTAGAATATTTATAAAAGCATAGAAGTTGAACCAAAGACAAGCCCATTGGGCATTGTACCTGTCTAGATTTGATTTTACCTTAAAATATGTTCCAGGCACAAAAATGGGAAAGGCAGATGGACTTAGCAGAAGACTAGATTGGAAGGTGGGAGTAGAAAAAGATAATGATAATCAAGTATTTATAAAGGACTATTGGTTATGTAGTTTACAGGAAGTAGTAATAAAAGAACCAGAGATAGATATAGTAAAAAAATAAAAAAGGCCAGGGAAAAGGATGAAGAGGTAGTTAGAGTAGTAGAAGAAATAAAGAAGACAGGGGGTTAAAGTATTATAAGGCAATGAATGGCAGTTAGAAGGAAATTTGATGTTAAAAGAGAGAAAAATATATGTATCAAAGAATGAAGAGTTGAGGGTGGAGATAATTCAGTTACATCATAACATACTGATAGTAGGATATAAAGAAAGATGAAAGACAATGGAATTGGTGATGAGAAATTACTGGTGGCCAGGGATGACTAAGGATATTAGAAAATATATGGAAGATTGTGATATGTGTCAAAGGATAAAGAATAGAACAGAGACACCAGTGGAGAAGTTAATGGTAAATGAGATACCAGAGAAGACATGGACACATTTGATAGTGGACTTTATTACAAAGTTACCGTTAGTAGCAGGAAAGGATGTGATATTCATGGTATGTGATAGTTTGTCAAAAATAGCATATTTTGTGGCAACTACAGAGGAAACAATAGCAGAAGAGTTGGTGAGATTGTTCAGGGATAATGTGTGGAAGTTACATGGATTACCTAAAAGTGTGATAAGCAATAGAGAACCATAGTTTGCAGTGGAGTTGACAAAAGAGTTGAATGGAATGCTAGGAATAGAAATGAGATTATCAATAGTATTCCATCTACAAATAGATAGGCAAACAGAATGGATGAACTAAGAGTTAGAGCAATACTTGTAGTTCTTCACAGAGTATAGATAAAGAGATTGGCCAGAATAGCTAGCAATGGCAGAATTTGCAGTGAACAACAAAGGTTTCACCTTTTATGGCAATCTATAGAAGAGAATTACAGATGGGAACAGATATTAGGAGAAAGAGTAAAGTAAAAAATGCAATGGAATTCATAGAAATAATGAGAAGAGTACAGGAGAAAGCAGAAGCAGTGTTGAGGAAAGTGCAAGAAGAAATGAGAAGACAAGCAGATAAAGGAAGACAAGAAGTAAAAGAATGGAAAAAGAGAGAAAAGGTGATGCTAAGTACAAAAGACTTAGTATTTAAAGAAAGACCAGCAAAAAAGTTGACAGAGAGATATGTAGGGCCATATGAGATAAAGAAAGTAGTATCAAAGAATGTAGTAAAGTTGAAGCTACCAGTCTTGATAAGGAATTACCCAATGGTAAATGTTAGTAGAGTAGTGAGATGTAGAGAACTAGTAAAGAGACAAAGGGTAGAAGAACCAAAACCTATAGAAGGTAAAGGAGTAGAAGAGTGAGAGGTTGAGAAAATATTAAATAAAAGGAGGGTATAGGGGTGGATAAGTATTTAGTGTGCTAGAAGGGGTTTACAGCAGAGAATAATACATAAAAAAAGGAGTAATATTTAGAAAATGCAAAAAAATTAGTGGACAAGTTTGAAGGAAGAATGAGTACAGAAGTTAGGAGATAGGAAAAGATAGAAGAAAGGTAGAAGGTAAAGTTAAATCCAAAAGTGAAAGAGTTTAGAAGAAGTGAATTATTAGAGAATTATACAGCAAAGATATTATTTGGATAGGATGATGGGAAGTTTGAGAACAAATATTTGAGGAAGTTAGGGAGGAACTGGCAGAAATGAAAGTCAGTTTCTCCAGAGGAGAAACCTTAAAGGAAGATGATATCAGAATTAAAGACAATAGACTTAGTTTTATTTTATTTTATTTTATTTTCTCTTATATTTTATTATTGATCATAATGTAAAGAAGACAAAGCATAATACCATCACACAAGTCACACACTCATGTGACATGATAGAACAACATAGAAGATCCTAGAAAAAAATAATATTATATGACCTAGTTAACATATGGTCATTTAGAATAGGATTAAAGAAGTGTAGTATGGACTATTATTAATTTGTATATAAGGTAGAAAGTTGTACTAGGAACTCTATTGAGTTCTCTTGTATTACTTAATACAAGAGTGTGTCTTTTGCTTAATACTGAGCTTAAGTCATAATATTAATCTACCCAAAGTATTATCTAAGTTTTTCTATTAATTTTTACAATATTCTCTTTGTCATGTGATCATGTGACTATAACAGATGTAACACATTTTGTGATATATAACATACTTTTGTTTTGCTTTCATAACTATATCATATCTCTTATTTTTTTATATTTACAATTTATTATATGAGGCATGATAGCAGTTCACATTTACAGGAGGATTTATATACAGAGTAATAAACTCTAACTTTACTTATACAGTTACCTAATATGAAAAAGTACTAAGAAATTGAACTTATAACCTTAAGCAGGTTTGAAATAGGCATAATATATGTGAATGGAGGGCTTTTCTATTATGCTATCTCTTTCCTATATCATACCTCTTAGTCAAGTTTAGATTTAAATAAAATAATAAAAGTACAATAGCTAACTTGTTGCCTGAAAAAATATTATGGTATGCATACCACTTAAACTCTTATATTTTTATTTATTTTTCTTTTATTTATTTTTCTTGATTTTCTTTTTCTTTTCAATTTTTGTTTTTTTTCTGGTTGATAAAGAAGTATATGACTGTGATTATATAATATATCACATGATGTAATGTTATAGGTCTGAAACATAGTAGAAAAAACTGGAATAATGATATCAAGAAGTATAACTATAGCATATTAATTTTGTGGTAATGGTATAGTAAACTCATAGATGTCAAGATTAGCTCTAGCACAAAGAGAATTAAAATGACCAAAATATTAAAGCCATAGTCTACTCTTTATAGTAGATAGTTCAAGAGGATTTGAATCACCATCAAATAGTTCAAGGAAGTTTCTTCCTTTTAGATTCAATGCTTGAAAGTTTATTCTCCACATTGCAGAAATTGAGTCACATTCATGCTTTTTACAAAAATCCCAGGACAATTTGTATAGAAGAATGGGAGAAAAATCAAACTTCCTAGTGTTTTTGTCTACTAAAAAGTATGGTATACATTTCTGTTTGCTAGGGCAATCCCAGAAATCAATGTGATTGTTGCCATCTTTTTTGAAGAAATCTCTTAGTTCTTGAGAAATAGCAGTGGAGTGAATTTGATATGGATGCATTTGTTATAGAACACTTTGAACACTAACAATTTTTATTTTCTTTGATTTTTCTGATTTTATAATTTTGTTTTTCTTTTTTTTTCTTTTTTCTTTTGGATGATGAAGAAGGCATATGACATCACAGTCACATTACATGTCACATGATGTGACATCATAGGCCTAGAACATAGTAGAAGGATCTGGAAGATGATGTCAGGGCATATGTATACAACATGGCAACCTTGAGTAAAAAATGAGGCAGATATGAGATTGTAGCATGGACAATAGGGCAGGCTTAATTATTAGTAGTATGGACCAGGCATGTTTTGTATATATAGAACTCTAATTTAGCAGAGACTCCTTGTCAAGTTCTCTTGTGATTTTCCCCACTTGATTGTCTCCTGAGAGCTTTACTTACTTGTGTAGCTATTGAACTTTATGTCTAGTGGTTGCTACAACAGTATTAATGAGTCAAAAATCTTTTTAGCTGTATGTAAGGAGTCTGTGATGACAACAATGTACTTAACATTAGAGATACTAATAGCTTGGTTGACTCTACATCTAATTGTGAAGAGCTTGGCTTCAGTGAAAGTGATGTTGACCACATGGTGAATTGTTTTGATGATTAGTCTATTGTACAAGTGAATGTGTGATATAGGGATAGCAACATTATTTCTTATGCTATGTTGTGGCAACCACTTATCACAATGACAAATGATAGCACAAGTGAGTAAATCTCAAAGTGGATATATTGTGGGTAGTTTATAAGAGAACTCAACAAGGAGTCTCTGCTAAATTAGAGTCCTATATATACAAAGTCCTCATGGTCCATGCTACTAATAATTAACCCTGCCCTTATGTCCATGCTTATTTCTCATGTTTGCTTCAAGACCACCATATTATGTATATATGCCCTGACATCATTTTCCAGATCCTTCTACCATATTCTAGGCCTATGACATCACATTATGTGACATGTCATGTGACTACAGTGTCACATGCCTCTTCATCATCCAAAAGCAAAATAAAATAAACAAGAAAAGAAAATCAGAAAAATAAAATTGTTAGTGTTCAAGCATCCCATAACATGCTAGTGTCTAAAATAACCATCATAGAATGAGGATCAATAAAAGTGCTGATAGTAATATTGTCAAGGTTACATAAGTAACTCTTGATATCTTGTTTCTGCATGTGAAAGAAGATATTATCCAAGAAGAAATCTATGAGTCTTTTTCCTGGGGAAAATTCTTTATCAAAGGGAGAAAAGAAGAAAAGAAATTTGTTACACTTGTCATCCATGTTGATTAATGGACTATGTAATTAGAGTCATTGTTTATGTGTCAATTTATTGAGGGAAAAATAATGAAGGGTGATGTGTTTATTTAACCCACTAGTACCAATAATTGATTTTATAATGTGGTTGGAGGGGAGCAAAGAACCTCTAAGATGAAATCTTTCTTGCAATTTCTTGAGATCAAGGTGAATGGGCATTAAACCTGCTATAGCTTCAATATCTGCTGTAGAAGATGTTCAAAAAGCACTAGAGATCTATAGGGCTACTTTTTGTTGCATTTTCCTAAGAATTCTAAGGAGATAATCGAGTGGGGCTTTATTGTAATACCATAGTTGAAAGCTGTATAGAGTTATGGGTAATACACAGCAAATGTATAGTCATCTTTTTTGGAAGGGAATAAGACTTCTTGATGAATTACCCAGCATTCTCATGCACTTGATGGTAGAGATAGCTTTATTTGTGTAAAAGTTGATATAGTAGTGAAATGTAAGTTTCTGGTTGAAGAAGAAGCCTAGATATCACTATATAGTTTTGGGAAGTAGTATAGGGCCCTCAAGAGCAGTGAGGTCTAAAGGAGGAGGATTAAAGATACCATACAATCTAGAAAAATGGAACACTTTAGTTTTACTATGCTCTATAACTAGTCCAAATCTTATAAGAAGGGAAGAAATAACATTGTAGCTACAGAAAAGGTTTGCATTCAAAACAGAAATGGATTTGTGTTGGGTGATAAAGAGACCATTATTCACAAAAGATAAAAGTAAAATAGAAATTTTTAGATTTTTTAGATGGTTTTCTAGTATATAAAATATAGGAGAAAGGTAAAGAGTAGAGAGGATGGGAGAAAGAGCCAATCCCTGACTGATACCAATATCAACATTGCAATAAGGAGAAAAAATACTATTCTAAAGATACTTAGTTTTTCTACCAACCAGATAATTCTTGAAGAAATTAGAGACTTTAAAATTGAAACCAGCTTTGGCTATGATGAGGGAAAAAAGCTAATTGTCAAAAATGAAAATAGTGGACTCTGTTTATTTGAATTTTCCTTTTGATTTATTTTCTATTTTTCTATTTTTAGAACTCAGAGTTAGGATTAGAGTGATGAGATTATGCTGTCACACAGCATATCACATCAAATGACACAGTCACAAGTCATGAGATGTATGTGTTGTAGCAATCACTTACTAGAATAGCACTTGTAGTTTGCTTACTTCAGCAAAGCTCTCAATTGGCTATCTAGTAGTGGGGATTACAAGAGAACTTGACAAGGAGCCCTTGCTGTATTGCTACCCTATTTATATAAATTACATATAGTCTATACTATAACAATATTCTACTTCTATTCCTGTCCTAAAGGCTTCATGTCTATCTTATGTCTACTCCACAGTGACTGTACAAGACTGTGCATCCTGCCCTAATGTTCATGTATACTACATATAGTAGCAATGTGGTGAACATGCTCTCTGACATCATTATCTAAGCTTTTCTTGTCAAGATCGCTAAAGGAGGACTTAATTTTTATTTCTCTTTTTTATTTTTATTTTTATTTTTATTTTCGATCTATTTTCTATTTTTAGAACTAGGGTTAAGGTTAAGTGATAAAGATCACACTGTCACATGACAGGTCACATCAGATGATATGGCCACAAGTCACATGACACAAAGAAGAACGTAGAAGGTTCTGGAAGGATAATGTCATACAACGTGTTAAACATATGTTGGCCTTATAGTATACACATGGCTGTTTAGGGTAGGGTTGAAATAGCTAGCATGGACCATGAGTCCAAGGTATATAAGGTAGACAATCCTGTACAGAGTTCTCTATTGAGTTCTCTTGTATAAACCCTATACAAGGTTCTTGTTGTAGCAACCACTAGTTGTGACAACCTGTAGTCTGCTTACTTCAGCAAAGCTCTCAGTTGGCTATCTAGTAGTAGAGATTACAAGTTGTGTATTCACAAGAGAACTTGACAGGGAGCCACAACAGTATTCTACCAACTATTTATATAAAGTCCTTCTGGTCTGTACTACAACTTCTCTATACCTACCCTAATATCTATACCCTGTCCTCATGTCTATTACTCATCCACCATGCTTCTTCCTCAAAGCCAGCATATCATATACATGTGCCCTGACATCATACTCTTAATCTCTGTTAACCATGCATGCATCATGTGTACATCATAAGGAACCTATGTTCCTTAACATCATCCTAATCCTAGACTCTCTCTAGACTCTTTCCAATCTTTCTAGACCCTAAGTTCTTCTAGACTGCTCTAGGCCTATGACATCATGTCATGTGACTGGGAAGTCACATGTCCTCTCTCTCTTGTCATAGACTAATAATTACTACTACTATATCTTAACCCTAACTCTAAAATCTGTCCACACTTTCGTCTTATAACAGTTCTTTCTCTTGATCAACTCTAAGATCCTGAGTTTGTAACACTGATGGTTGAGCAAAGGGAAGAACTATGCAATATCAAATGCTAATATGCTCATAATGAAATTCTTGACCTATCCTAGTCTAATAAGATAGGTAAGAGTGATACCTGCATTTGTGGTAAATCTGTGTTTAAGACCACCTAATTGATATAGATAAATAAAGTTGTTAGATATCAAAGAGAACTGCAATCTTTCTCCAATCATCTTCTTAAAGAGTTTGCCAGTGGTATTGAGCAGTACAATAGGTCAAAATAATTTGGGCAAATTGTATAATTGTTATGAGATGCTGGAATACTAACAGTTTTTATTTTTCTTTTCTTTTCTTTTTCTTTTGGAAAATGAAGAAGGCATGTGACACAGTCACATGACATGTCACATGATGTGATGTCATAAGCCTAGAACATAGTAAAAGGATCTGGAAGATGATATTAGAGCATATATATACAACATGATAGCCTTGAGTAAAAAATGAGGCAGATATGAGGATGTAGCACAGACTATGTGTACTCTGTATATATAGGACTCTAATTTAGCAGAGACTCCTTGTTGAGTTCTCTTGTGAACTTCCCACATTATATCTGCTTAAGAGATTTACTTGCTATGTAGTCATTGGTCTTTGTGACTAGTGGTTGCCACAACAGTAGAACTTGACAATCTCAGGGGACTCTGCATTCCACGGACTCCTCACCTCTTACTCTTATTCATCCTCAACTGCAAGCAGTGAGCTCAATGTCAAGAAGAAACATAAGCCAGACTCTAGGCATAAAGGTGTATACTAGTTAAGCAGGAGAAGCTTAGCCAGTCATTTACATGGTAGCCCACTTGTGTACATTGGTCATATCACCTTTTGTAGACGTGGTAGTTAGATTTTTGTGTAAAAGGCTTGTGCTGCAGGATTCCCTTATGACCTGTCCATGCAGAGCAGTGGCGTTGTTCAGTAAGGAAATATCTAGTTTAGAGATTCCTTTCTTAGGGATAGTAGCCAGTGTTCTTTAGGGTAGTAGTTAGTAAGGCAGTAGACAAGTAGTCAGTAGATAGTGTAGGTGGGACAAAAAGAGTGCCCATTATCACCTACAGAGGAACTTTGGGAGATAGCAATACTATTGTCAAACATCAAAGCAACGAGAGAAAGATAGTATACTGCTAGTAACAAAGGATAGCAAGAGAATAGATTGGGTTAGAAAAGAGAGAGATATTTTTGGTTTGAAGAAGAAATCTTTTGAAGAACAAAATGGCAGATATAAGTCAAGTGAATATAGAAGAGATGGTTAGGAAGTATGGTGAAGAAGAAACAGTTAGAATAATGAAGGAGATAATGGAAAATAATGCGATGATGTTAAAATTATAAAAGCAAATAGTGGAGTTGCAAGTAATGGAAGAAGAAAAGAAAAAGAAGCAAAGAAGAAGACAAGAGGAGAGAGAACAAGAAAGAAGAGAGTATAAGGAAAGATGGGAGGAGGAAGAACAAATGAAATGAAATGAAAAGTAGGAAGTAAAAGAAAGAAAGAGAGTAAATGAAGAATGGAGAAGGGTAGAAGAAATAAGAGTATAAGAAGAGAGAAGAGCAGAGAAAGAGTAGAGACAACAGAAAATGTAGAAAAGAAGGAGAGAGGAGAATAGATAGAGAGTGATGGAAGAGAGAAAATGTTTTGGGTGTAGAGGTTTTGGGCATGTGGTCTGTCATTGTAGAAATATGGTGTTATAAGGCAAGTGTGTAGACAGACTTTAGGTAGGGTTAGGGTTAGGACAGAAATAGAACAGTAGTATATTATTAGTCTACAATGGATGGAGAGCATGTGACCTGGAAGTCATGTGACAGAGTCTAGAGCAGTCTGGAAGAACTTAGGGTCTAGAAGGATTGGGAAGAGTTTAGAAGGATTTAGGGTTAGGAGTGACGTCAAGGGACAGAGGTTCCTCATGGTGTACATATGGTGTGCACATGTATAGCGGAGATTAAAGATATGATGTCAGGGCACATGTAGAAAGTATGGTAGCCTTAAGAAAAACATATGTGGATGAGTAATAGGACATGAGGATGATGCATAGACATTAGGGCAGGAGTAATATTGTTGTAGCACAGACCACATGTAAATTATATAAATAGAGGAGCAATGCAGTGAGGGCTCCTTGTTAAGTTCTCTTGTAATTCCCCCACTCTTTACTTGATAGCCTATTGGAGAGCTTTGCTCGTTGTGAGATTATTTGTCCTTGAGTGACGAGTGGTTACTACAACATATGGGGGAAGAGGGACTAACATCGGTACTCTCAAATAAATTTGAGGCGTTGAAAGATAGAGTGATGCAGAAAGGAGAAGAAGGTGGAGAAGAAGTAATGAAAGATAGAAAAGAAATTTTGAAGAAGGAAAGAGCAAAGAAGAGGATAGAGGTGAAACAGACAAAGATAGAAAAGAAGGAAAAAAGGAGAAATATTTGAGAGAAGTAATGGTGAAGTAATGGTGAAGATTGGATTGAAGCAGAAAGAAGAAGAAGGAGTTGTGATAGAAGCATTATTGGATAATAGGGCAATGGGATTGGTAATGGATGAGGAGTTTGCAAGGAGGCACAAGTTTAGAAGAACGAAGTTGGAAAAGCTAGTATATGTAAGGAATGTTGATAGTACGCTGAATTATATGGGGCCTATAGTAGATACAGTAGAGGTAGAAATATTTTTTTAAAGAACATAAAAAGAGGACATTAATAGATATAATTGGAGGTTAGAAGTGGAGTGTAATATTGGATATGCCTTGGCTAGCATGCTATAACCCAGAAATATATTGGAAGACAGGTGAGATAAAGATGACGAGATGTCTAGAGAAATGTGGAAAAAAGTGAAGAGTAGGAAAACAGACAAAGCCAGGATGGAAGAAGCAGAAGAAGAAAGAGGAAAAGAAAGAAATAAGAAGACTGACAATAGAGAAAGAAAAGGAGAAAGAAGAGGAAAATCTGATAGAGTTGAGAATGACAGAAGAAATGGTGCCAAAACAGTTCTATAAGTATTTGAAGGTGTTTGAAAAGAAGGATTCAGAAATAATGCCAACAAGAAAGGTCTGGGATCATGCCATAGATCTCAGGGAAGGATTTGTGCCAAAAAAAGGCAAGATCTATCTGTTGTCAAAAATAGAGAGAGAAGAGGTACAGGAGTTTGTAAAGGATCAGCTGAGGAAGGGATATATAAGGCTATCAAAGTCACTACAAACATCACCGGTGTTCTTTGTGCCAAAAAAAGATGGAAAAAAGAGGATGGTGCAAGATTATCAATATCTGAACAGTTGGATAATCAAGAACAACTATCCATTGCCACTGATTTCAGATTTGATAGATAGCATAGAAAAGAAGAAAGTGTTTACAAAGATGGATTTGTGATAGGGATATAATAATGTGAGGATAAAGGAAGGGGACAAGTGGAAGGCAGCATTTTCGATGCCAGAAGGGTTATTTGAACCCACAGTAATGTTCTTTGGGTTAACTAACTCACCAGCAACGTTTTAGACAATGATAAATGATTTATTGAGAGATTTGGTGGTGGAAGAGAAAATAGCAGTATTTATTGATGATGTGATGGTAGCAACAGAGACAGAGGAAGGACATAATGAGATAGTGGAAGAAGTATTGAGAAGGTTAGAAGAAAATAATTTGTTTGTAAAACCAGAGAAGTATGTGTAGAAGGTCAGAGAAGTAGGATTCTTAGAAGTAATAATAGGGGAAGACAGAGTGAGAATGGAGAAGGAAAAGGTGCAGGAAGTAATAGAGTGGCTGGTGCCAAAGATTATAAAGGATGTGTAGAAGTTTTTGGAGTTGACAAACTATTACCAACAGTTTGTCAAAGATTTTGCAAAGATAATGAAGCTATTGTATGAAATGATGAGGAAAGAGATGAAATGGAGTTGGAGAGAGAGACAGCAGAGAATGTTTGAGAAGTTGAAGGAGAGATTTACGACAGAGCCAGTCTTAGTAACACCAGACTTGGATAAAGAAATGAGAATAAAAGCAGATGCGTCAGACTTTGTGATGGGAGGAGTATTGTCAATGAAGTATGAAGACAAGAAGTGGAGGCCAGTGGCCTATATTTCCAAATTGTTGAATGAAGCTGAAAGAAATTATAAAATTCATGACAAGGAAATATTAGCAATAATTCGGTGTTTGGAGGCTTGGAGATATTTCTTAGAAGGAGCCAAGGATCAGTTTGAAATTTAGACAGATCATAAGAACTTAGGATACTTTATGAAGGCCCAGAAGTTGAATCGGAGATAAGTAAGATGGTCACTGTACTTGTGAAGATTTGATTTCACCTTGAAGCATGTAGCTGGCAAAAGTATAGGAAGAGTAGACAGTTTAAGTATAAGAGTAGATTGGGCAGAGGGAGTGGAAAGAGATAACAAAAATCAAGTAATGGTAAAAGAAGAATGGTTGGAGGTCAGAGTGATGGAGCAGTTAGTAGAAGGACCGGAGGAAGAAATAGTAAAAAAGATTAAAGAGGCAAGAGACAAGGATGAGGAAGTAATAAAGATAGTGGAAGAAATAAAAAAGGCAGAAGTTAAGATGTTGAGAGATGAGGAATGGCAGATAGAGAAGGGATTAGTATTAAAGGAAGAAAGAGTGTATGTTCCAAAGGATAGAAATTAAGAGTGGAGATTATTTGGTTACACCATGATATGCTAATAGCAGAATATGAAGGATAGTGGAAGATGGTAGAACTGGTCACTAGAAATTATTGGTGGCCAAGAGTGACAAAAGAAGTAAAGCAATATGTGGAGGAGTGTGATCAGTACCAGAGGATGAAAAATAGAGCAGAGATGCTAGTGGGAAAATTAAGGCCTAATAAGGTACTAGAGAAACTATAGCAGTATATATCAGTGGACTTTATTACAAAGTTACCAGTGTCAAAAGGACATGACTCGATCTTGGTAGTTTGTGACAGGTTTTCGAAAATGTCCCACTTTGTAGCAATGGTGGAAGGATTAGTGAGGTTATTCAGGGATAATATATGGAAGCTGCATGGGTTGCCAGAGAGCATAATATTGGATAGAAGACCACAATTTGCAGTAGAGTTGACCAAAGAGTTAAATAAAATGTTGGGGATAGAAACAAAGCTATCTATGGCTTATTACCCAAAAACAGATGGACAAATAGAAAGGACAAATCAAGAGCTAGAACAGTACTTAAGAATGTACATCAATCATAGATAAAACAATTAGGCAGAATGATTGGCAACAACAGAGTTTGTATTCAATAACAAGGTACATATGGCCACAAAGTCATCACTATTTCAAGTCAACTATGGGAGGGAACCAGATAGGCTTTGATATTAGAAAAAAGAGGAAGAATAAGAAGGCAGAAGAGTTTGCAAGAGAAATGAAGAAGAGACATAAGAAAGCAAGAATGGCATTGGTGAGATTACAGGAGGAGATGAGGAGACAAGCAGATAGAAGCAGGAAGGAAGTGAAAGAGTATGAGGTAGGTGACAAAGTATTGATTAGTACAAAAGATTTTTTGATAGAGTTGATGAAGAGAGTGACAAGGAAGTTAACAGAGAAGTTCATTGGACCATATGTGGTCAGAAAGATTGTGTCAGAAAATGTGGTAGAGTTGGAATTACCAGCGTCGTTAAGAATACACCTGGTGGTTAATGTGAGAAGAATAGTGAAGTAAGTAAAAGGACAGAAGAAGATACCACTACCTTCTATTAAGGTAGCTGGTGAGAAGGAATATGAAGTAGAAGAGATTTTGGATAGACAAGAGAGAAGAGGTAAGACGAAGTATTTGGTGAAATAGAAAGGGTACACAGTGGAAGAAAATATATGGGAGGGAATAGAGAACCTAAAGAATGTGATGGAAAAAGTAGAAGAATTTAAGAAAGGGAGATTTGAAGAAGAAATACAAAGAATAAAAATAAAAAGGGGGAAGGAGATGAAGTTAAATCCAGAGGCAGAAGAGTTCAAGAGAGGGGAACTGCCAGGGAGATATACAGTGAAGTTGTTATATGGATGGAATGATAAGAAATTTGATGAAGAATATCTGAAAAAATTAGAGAGGAATTGGAATAGGTGAAAAAATAAGAGAAAAGAGGAGGAGAAGGAATGTTTGGAATAGAATAAGAGGGATGAGCAGATGAGTAAGAGGATCTGGGGGGATGAAAAAGAAGTTTCTCTAAAAGTGGAACCTTAAGAGGGTGTACTGTTATAGGACGCTAGAACACTAACAATTTTTATTTTTCTTTTGGACAATGAAGAAGGCATGTGATACCACAGTCACATGACATGTCACATGATGTGATGTCATAAGCCTAGAATATAGTAGAAGGATCTGGAAGATGATATCAGAGCATATATATACAACATAGTAGTCTTGAGTAAAAAATGAAGCAGATATGAGGATATAGCACAGACTATGTGTACTCTGTATATATAGGACTCTAATTTAGCAGAGACTCCTTGTTGAGTTCTCTTGTGAACTTCCCACATTATATCTGCTTAAGAGATTTACTTGCTATGTAGTCATTGGTCTTTGTGACTAGTGGTTGCTACAACAATAATCTTTTGTTAGGCTTAGAAATAATGACTATAGACAACATCTTAAAATGGGTTGGCCAATGTCCTAAATTGATATAAGCATTAGCAATATCAATTAGCTTGTTGATGCATTCTTTGTTCTTGACAATTTCCTTGAGATGTTTCTAGAACAAATTGTTATAACTTTCAATGGCACTAAACAGCTTCTTTTTTGAGAAAGAAGCCCATGTCATCATTTCTTTATCAGAAATTTCATCTAATAGGCTGATGTTGACCTGACAGTTTGAGTGAAATTGAAAGACTTGTGAAGAGCCTCCTAAAGATTGTCCAGTTTGATATATAGTCATCTGTTGAATTGAATAACTTTGGTAGCCAGAAGACTTCTCTTTTTGACCTAGCTCATGAGTTCCCAAGAAATGCACTTATTGGTGATCTCATCAATTCTTCTATTAAAGAAGTTTTATTTCATCTTCCTGACTATTTCTTTGAATGTTATAACAACCACTCACTGGAATGGCACTTGTAGTTTGCTTACTTCAGCAAAGCTCTTAGTTGGCTATCTAGTAGTGGAGATTACAAGAGAACTCAATAAGGAGCCCTCACTGCATTGCTACCCTATTTATATAAATTACATATAGTCCATGCTACAACAATGTTCTACTTCTATTCCTGCTCTAAAGATCTCATGTCTATCTTATGTCTACTCTGCAGTGACTGTGCAAGACTGTACATCCTGCTCTAATATCCATGTGTACTATATGTGGTAGCAATGTGATGAATATGCTCCCTGACATCATTGTCTAGGCTCTTCTAGTCTTATAGACCCTTTTAGACCTATAGACCCTTTTAGACCACTCTAAGCCTATGACATCATCTCATATGACTTCCAGGTTATGTGCTCTTTCTCTGTTGTAGACTAATAATAATACTATTGTCCTATTTCTGTCCTAATCCTAACCCTACCAAAGTCTGTCCACACTTTCATTTTATAACATTGAACCTTTTCTAGTCTTCAAGTTGTCTAGACTATCTGTATGTGTCTAAGTCTCTGCAATAGTTATTGTTCTACCATGTTTTGAAATGCCTAGTAATATTAACCATCTTAAAGTATTTGTGTCATGTTTTATTTATATTGTCAGCAAATGTTTGAACAATGGTGTTATAAGACAAAAGTATGGATAGACTTTGGCTAGGGTTAGTGTTGTGGCAACCACTAGACACAAAGTCCAACAATTACACAACAAGCAAATCTTTTAAAGTGGATATCTAGTGGGGATTTCACAAGAGAACTCAACAAGGAGCCTCTTCTTAATTAGAGTCCTATTTATACAAAGGGTTCATGGTCTGTGCTACTAATAAATAACCCTGCTCTTATATCCATGCTTCATCCTCATTCCTGCCTCATGTCCTCCTCAAGGCCACCATGTGTACTCCAGATGCCCTGATGTCATCTTCCAGATCCTTCTATCAAGTTCTAGGCTTATGACGTCACATCATGTGACCTGTCATGTGACTTCCTTGTCACATGCCTTCTTCATCATCCTAAAAGAAAAAGAAAAAGAAATATAAAATCAAAAGAAAAAATAGATAAAAGAAAAATAAAATGTTAGGTTCAATGTTCCATAACAGTTAGAGTCAGCCAGACATAGATAAAATAGTAATTATTAGTCTACAACAGAAGAAGAGCATGTGACCTGGAAGTCATGTGATATAGGCTAGAGTAGTCTAGAGTAGTCTGGAAGAACTTAGGGTCTAGAAGGATTGAGAGGAGTCTAGATAGGAGTTAGGGTTAGAGATGACATCAAGAGACAATGGTCCTTCATGGTGTACACATGATGCATGCATGTACAACAGAGATTAAGAGTATGACGTCAGGGCACATATATACGGCATGGTAGCCTTATGGTAGATGAGTAATAGGACATGAGGACAATGCATGAACATTAGAGCAGGTAGATATTGTTATAGCATAGACCACATTGTATTTATATAAATAAAGAAGCAATGTAGCGAGGGATCCTTATTGAGTTCTCTTGTAATCTTCACTACTAGATAGCCTTCTGTAAGCTTTGCTAAAGTAAGCATACTACAAGTGCCATTTCAGTAAGTGGTTGCTACAACAAATGGTTTAAAGAGCATCAATGCTTGGTATAGGATCAGTGCTGAGTCTTTTAATGGAGTAGATAAGTTCTTTGATGAAACAAGCTTTATCTTTACTGTTCTTGGATAAAGATTGTTTTCTTGTTTGAACTTGTTCTTCATAAATGTGAATATCAATAGTAATGGAGGCATGATTGGACGTAAGTCTCCATTCTGAGTGAATGTGATGATTGTTATACTCCATTGAATTGGGATGTAAAAACACAAGGTCTAAAACCAAGTTTGAATCCTGGGTATTGTTAGAGTATCTAGTAGAAAGAATTTCAGTAGGTTTGGACAGTTCTACATGAAAAGAGTCAGCAATTTTGAAAAGAGTATCTTTATAAGAAAAATGTAATGGATAACTAGAATCTCACAAACAGTCCCTAATGTTAAAGTTCCCAGTCATAACAAGAACATTATTGATATTGACTTCAGTATCCTTGAGATAATTTAAAGCCAATAGAGATGAATCTGAGTATATATTAATAAAAAAGAAAGTAGAATTATGATTGAAAAAATAAATGTATAAAATATCTTTGTGATTAAGAACATTGTTTCAAAAGAAAAAACACATAAATGAAAGGTGAATATTTATATAAGAGATGACTCGAGAGAAGTTGTCAGCTAGTGAAAAGTTTTTGGAGAACATAGTTCAGTTTAGATAATTAGAAACTTCTACTAGTTCTTCCTTCTCACAATTAGAAGAGCTTAGGATGGATCAAATGATTGACCAGGACAGTTCCTGGATAAAGATGATGTCAAATAAAGAATATATTTTGAGTATGATATTAATAAGAAAGTTGTTCTTATGAATTTTTTGAGAATATATCTTGATTTTGTCCAAAATCATGCTTAGATACCACTCATGGCTGAGCAAATTGAGTTGCTTCTACTTTTGTAAAGTTTTTGTTATTTTTTGTTGCATCAATTGCAGTTGAATTGATACTTCTAGAAGGGGCACATGTTTGAATCTGCTTGATGATTGCCTTGACAATTGGAGCACTTGAATGAATAAGAACATGGTTCACCCTTCTTGGTTTCAAGTCTAGGAGGGTTAGACTTCTTATTTGCCTTGCAATACTATGCAAATTAGTGGTGATGTTCAGATTTGTGGGGCTATTACACTTGATGCATTTAGCCTCTTAGAATCTACATAAGAATGTTATATGTTCCCACTTTCAACAGTTCTTGCATTGAGGGATGCCTAAGTTTATGTTGGTATCTCTGACAGTTGTGATGTAGCTTCCTATGTTAAAGCATCTGTTAATGAGTTCTTTAGCCTTACTGCCACTCTGGCTATTCCATATGTTGATCCAGATAATGGCCATGTCCAATCTGGGAGATACCTTGATAATATGAGGCCTAGATGCTAATACAACATTGTTAAAGATGTGATTTCTCTTGATGATGTCTTTCACCACACTTGACATAATAAAAGTGTTTGTGTTCTCCTGGAGGTATGGGATGCTTATAATCTTGAGATAGGACTTGGACTGAGAGAGTCTTGGGGTTTTGACTCCTTCAGCATTGATGTGATTGGCATTCTTGACGTAGTTCTCAATTGTTTGTAACTCTAAGGTTGAAGCAACTTTGTTGATTACAATAGTAATGCCATTGAGATCTTTTTAAATGAAGTCAGCCATGACATCTGTCTTGATGTTTTTCAATGCCTTGTTCATGTTAGTAATATGAGCACTGCTTTTTGTTACAAACTCAAAACCTTAGAGTTGGTTAAGAGAATGAACCTTATATTAGGTTAACACAAGAGAATACCTAATGGTCTATGCAAGCTATTTATAGCCTACCCTAAACGACCATGTGTATTACATGTTGTATGACATTATTCTTCCAGAACCTTTTATATCCTTCCATGTGTCATGTGACTTGTGACTATGTTATCTGATGTGATCTGCTGTGTGACAGCATGATCTTATCACTCTAACCCTAACCATAGTTCTAAAAATAGAAGAAAGAAAATAAATTAAAAAGAAAATAAAAATGAGAAAAGAAAATAAAAAAATATTAAGTCCACTTCCTTCGTTCTTAACACTTTTCTTTATAAAGTTGTTCTTGTTTGTATTGTTCATAGGAACAATGACCTGCTTCCTGGATATACTCTTGATAGTCATGTTGATTCAAGGTTTAGGCTTGCTATTACTTTTGATCATGCATTGAATATTGTCAATGTTCTTTGCCTTGAGGATGGGAAAGACTTTTTTGATTTTGAGAACACTTTTAGTATTGTTGCCTACCTTGGAGGCCTGTATGTATGACATATTCCAATTACCATTTATATGAGATAACATCTTTGTCTTGAAAAATTTGGAGATCTCATTGACCTCTTTGGCAGTTTTAGCAGATATAGAAGGGAGAAATCTCTCAATACTAGCTGGTTTGTTATTATTCTTATCTTTAGGCTTGCTATTTTTGACTGGGTTAGTTTTCAGTGTGCAGTGGAAAGATATATTTTGTCTAAAGGAGTTGTTATTGGTGTCTGCAACAAATGAGTCCCATCTCACATTATAGAAAACAGAGACAAATTTCCAAGTGGCTTCACCAATACCTTTCAAGTCACTGACTTCATTAGCTTTGGTTGAGTCAATTTTCTTATTTCCAATGTATTTGGGCATATGAATAAGGAATGTCTTGATGCAACTGGTATCAGATAGAAGATTATCTAGAGAACTGTAAAGAGAAATGTGTTGGAAATTACCATCCCAAAGTTCAGATTTTATAGGTCAATTGGGATCATATGGTAATTGGATGTTGATAACATCATTATCATCAACACAAGAAACATTGCTGATGTTTAGGACTAGTGCCTCATTTGAAACATGTTAAGACTCTTGGGAGGGAACAAGATCAGTTGCTGTACTGCCATGATTTCTTTCTTGGTCATTGCTACTGTAAGACAGCTGAGAGCTGTCAATAGGTTCTATGTGTTCTTGGTTGGATAGGTCATTGTTGATTATCATTCTCTCATGATATAGTATTAAAGAGGCTCTAGAAACTATAGACACACTTCTGGATGAGATGTTGCTGAGGGAGTGGGATCTTTCCCTAATGTCATTGAAATTTTTGATATTATCAATGTTCATTTCCATAGTGGAAGGAAAGAAAGGTATTTGAGAAATAGTAGTAAAAGCTGAAGAAACAAAATGTATATTCCCTAAGTCTCTATTAGGCACTACTATGCAAGATAGTGGTATAAGAGAAAGAAGGAATGATCTTCCAATCTCTCCCTAGCTTAATATTTAGTAGCCAGAAAATTTCTCTCAAGTTAGTAATTAGTTTTTTCTATTTTTCTTTTAATTTCTTTCTTTTTCTTATTTTTCTTATTTTGAATATAGTAAAAAGGGAAAAATGTGATGTCACATTTCACAGTCACAACATCATGTGACACAAGAGAAGAGTAATATTATATATCTCAATAAGATAACACTTAGATATATAACTTATAATATCTAAAGTAAGCTAAATATAAAGTGTATACAGACCATATACTAGAGATATATAGAGTAGACTCATCTATACTAAAAACTCTACTGAGTTCTCTTGTGTTAACCAATACAAAAATTTTTTTTCACTTAAACACTTGAGTCTAAGTTATAATATTAGAACTCAGTCTTTATTCTTTAAAGATTGCCTAACTCAGTGCCTTTTTTACTCTCTTACTCTCTATTTATTCTTAACCAAGAGATAATACTGCTCTTGAGTCTAGAAGAAACAGCTGAACTCTAGACTTGAAAGAAAGATAGTAGCTATCAGAAGACTTGTTATAAACAGTAGTAATTAGACCTAGACTACTACCTAGATATACTTATTGTTTAAGTTTATGCAAAGTAATAATATTTTCTAATAGAAAGATATTTGGCTTAGAGATTTCCTTCTTAGGAATATTAAGATACAAATTCAATTAGAATAGTAGTTAGTAAAACAATAAATAGATGTCAGAGTTATAAAAAGTGAACTTTGTTTTATTTTATTTTTCTCTTCTATTTTTATTTTTATTTCAATTTAGGGTTAGAGTTTAGCATGATGTCACAAGTCACTGTCACAAAGTGTCACACTATGATGCTGTTATGGACATATCATCATATGCTCATATGATATAATAAAAGAAAGTAGAAGGTTCTGGAATAATGATATTATAATAATGTGTTTAATGCATGTTTGTTATGATTCAATGCTCAAAGTGTTAAGCAAAGAAATAACTCTTGTATTGAGTGACACAAGAGAACTCGATAGAGTTCCTAATATAAAGTAGTTTATCTTATATACTATTACTCATGGTCCGTGCTAACTACTGTGCACCCTACCCTAAATGACCATGAGTATAACATAAGGCCAGCATATGTTGTCTATGCTATATGATGTCACTTTGTTCCAGAACCTTCTACTCTATTCTTCTAAGTCTCATAATCAGTTTTGTGACTATGCCATCAACTTGTAACTGATGTGATAGCGTGACTAATAAACCCTAACCCAAGTTTGTTCAAAAAATAAAAAATAAAAGAAAAAGGAAAAGAAAATAAAATAAAGTGAAAAGAGAAAATAAAAACAAAGTCTACCGTCAATGATCCTGACATTACCCCCTTCTTAAGATTTCTTCTCCGGAGAAATGTCCTATTCTCCAATCTCTTCCTCTTATCTTCTCGTTTTCTTCTTCCATTTTTTCTTCTATCCTCTTTAAATGCTCCCTTTCATCAATCTGTCTATTCTCCTTCCACTTCTTTCAATTTTTTTCTAGTTTATTTAAGTACTCCTCCTCAAATTTTCAATCATCCTACCCATACAACAACTTTGCCATATACTTCCCCAGTAACTCCATCCTTCTGTATTCCTCTACTTCCCCCTCCTGTCTTCTAACTTCTATCCCTCCCTACTTAAACTCTTCAATCAATTCTTCTGCATTTTTCAGATTTTCTCTTCTTTCCCAAGTATCTCCCTCTGCTGTAAAGCCCTTCCACCATATCAAATACTTCACCACTCCCCTTATCTTTTTCTTGTTTAATATTTTTTCTACCTCCCACTCTTCAACTCCTTCCACTTCTATCGGGTTTCCTTCTTCTTTCTTCTGTCCCTTCACCTGCTCCTTATAACGCACTATCCGGCTTATGTTCACCACCAGATGGATTCTCATCAAACTTGGCAATTTTAGCTTTACTACAATTTGATGATACTACCTCCTCTATTGCATACGGCCCCACATATCTCTCCATCAACTTTTTACTTGGTCTTTCTTTGAATACTAAATCCTTAGTGCTCAATAATACTCGATCCCCTTTCTTCCATTCCTCTGTTTTCTTTCTTCCCCTATCCATGTACCTCTTCATCTCCTTCTGAGTTTTTCTCAATGCTGCTTCTGCTTTCTCATGAATCTTTTTCATCCTCTAAACAAACTCCATTGTATTCTCTACCTTTCCTTTCCTCCTAATATCTCCCCCCATTCTCATTTCTCTTCCATAGTTTGCCATAAATGGTGACACTTTTGTTGCTATATGAACTTTGTTGTTTATAGCAAATTCTGCCACTGCCATTCACTCTGGCCAATCCTTCTGCCTATGCTTAATAAAGAACCAGAGGTATTGCTCCAATTCCTGATTCATCCTTTCAGTTTGTCCATCTGTTTGAGAATGAAATGCCGTCGACAACTTTGTTTTGATTCCCAACATCCTATTCAACTCCTTTGTCAACTCTGCCATGAACTGAGGTCCCCTATCTGACACTACACTTTCTGGTAACCCATGTAACTTCCATACATTATCCCGGAATAATCTTGCTAACCCCTCTGCTGACATTCCTTCTGTCGTTGCCACAAAATGCGTTATTTTTGACAACCTATCACATACCACTAATACTACATCCTTTCCTGCTACCACTGGTAGTTTCGTAATGAAATCTACTGTTAAGTGTGACCAAGGTTTCTTTGGTACTTCACTCAACTTCAATTTCCCTACCAGTTCCTCTGTTCTGTTTTTTATCCTCTGACATAGATCACACCCTTCCACATACTTTCCCACATCTCTTGTTACTCCTGGCCACCAGTAGTTTCTCATCACCAGCTCCACCGTCTTCCATCTTCCTCCATATCCAGCTGCCGGCACATCATGATGTAACTGGATTACTTCCACTCTCAACTCCTCATCCTTTGGTATATATACCTTCCCCTCCTTCAATACTAATTCTCCTTCTATCTTCCACTCATCTCCTCTTAACTCCTTAACTCCAGCCTTCTTCATCTCTTCTACTACTCTAACTACATCTTCATCCTTACTTCTCGCTTTTTTTATCTTTTCTAAAATATCTACCTCGGATCCTTCTACTACTACTTCATACATATTACGAATTCAATTATCCTTAATAAGTATTTGGTTCTCATTGTCCTTGTCTACTCCTATTTCCCAGTCCGCCCTTCTACTAAGTCCATCCACCTTTCCCATCTTAGCTCCTGCTACATGCTTCAAAGTAAAATCAAATCGAGACAAATACAATACCTATCTAGCTTGTCTTCTATTTAATTTTTGCACTTTCATGAAATATTCTAAGTTCTTATGATCTGTCCAAATCTTGAACTTAGATTGCACTCCTTCTAGCAAGTGCCTCCACGCTTCCAACCCCCTAATAATTGCCAGCATCTCTTTATCATGTATTTCATAATTTCTCTCTGTTTCGTTCAACGACTTAGAAAGAAATGCCACTGGCCTCCACAGTCCATCTTCACACTCTATCAACAATACTCCACCCGTTGCATAATCCAATGCATCTACTTCCATCCTCATTTTTTTATCTATATCAGGAGCAGCCAATACTGGTTCCTTTGTAAATCTTTTCTTCAACTCCTCAAACGTCTTTTCCTCTCTCTCTGTCCAATCCCTTTTTTTGTCCTTTTTCACTAAGTCATGTAATGGTCTTGCCACTGTGGCAAATCCTTTTATGAACTGATGATAATAATTCACCAGTCCCAGAAATTTTTGCACATCCTTAACACACGTTGGCATCGGCCATTCCAAAACTCCTTTTACTTTCTCCTTTTCCATTTTGATCCCCTCTGGTCCTATTTCCACACCTAAAAATCCTACCTCCCTCACTTTCCATCTGCACTTCTCCGGCTTTATATACAAATCATTCTCTTCCAGCCTCTTAATCACTTCTGCCACCAACTCATTATGTCCCTCCTCTGTCTCCATTCCTACTATTACATCATCAATAAGTACAGCTACCTTTCCCATATTGATCAAATCTCTCAACAACTCATTTATCATAGCTTGAAATGTGGCTAGAGAATTTGTCAATCCAAAGAACATAACAGTGGGTTCAAACGACCCTTCCGGCGTTGTGAATGCAGCCTTCCACTCATCTCCTTCCTTGATCCTCACATTATTATACCCCTACCTCAAGTCTATCTTCGTAAACAACTTTTTTGTCCCAATATTCTCCAAGACATCCGATATCAATGGCAGTGGATAATTGTTTTTTATCGTCCACTCATTAAGATACCTGTAGTCCTGCACCATCCTCTTTTTCCCATCCTTCTTTCCTACAAAGAACACTGGCACCATTTGTAGTGACTTAGACGGCCAGGTATATCCCTTCCTCAGTTGTTCCTTCATGAATTCTCTCACTTCCTCCCTTTCCTCTCTTGACAAAGGGTATACTTTCCCTTTTCATGGTATGAACCCCTCCTTCACATCTATTGCATGATCTCATATTTTTCTTGTCAGCATTCTTTCCGACTGCTTCTTTCCAAACACCTTTATCCACCTATGAAATTCTTCCGGTACTAACTTCTTGGCCTCTGCCTATGACTTTGCTACTTCTTCTTCCTTGTCCTATATTTCCCACTCCTCCATTACTTTCCTTACTTCCACTGGTTTTCCCTTTTTCTGTTTCTTCCTCTTCTCCTTCTCCTCTCTCTTGTTCTCCACTTCCTCCCTTGCTTCTTCTTCCTTCTGCTTTTCCCATCCCAATTTTCCCTGTACTGGTCTCCACTACTTTCTGTATTCCTCTGGACACCATGTCATTTTAACCTCCCCTGTTTTCCAATTGATCTCAGAATTGTGGCATGCCAGCCACAGCATTCCCAGGATTACCAACCACTTCTGTCCTCCTATCACGTCAATCTCTGTTCTTTCCACATGCCCTTTATAATATACATTTACTTCCACCATATTTTCTATTGGTCCTTCCTTATTGAAAGACCCATCCACATTTCTCACCTACATTGTCTCTCCAACTTCTTTAGCTTAAAGCCCTGTTTTCTGGTGAACTCAGAGCTCATAACTAACCCTGTCGCCCTACTATCCAACAATGCTTCCACTGTAATCCCTTCCTGTATATCCAATCTCTCTAATCCAATTTTTACTGTCACCTCCCTCAATATCTTTTCTTCCATCTTTCTTACTTCATTCTCCTCTGTTTCTGGTGTATCAGCATCTATTGCAGTAGCTAATACTCTATATTTATTGCAAGAATCTAGTCAAGGAGTTCTAGATTCTCCCCCCCTTTTAAATTGTTTGCATTGTCCAAAACCTCCTCGATTCTTCCTCCACTATATTCCACCCTCCTTCCATCCATTGGTATCTCTCTTTCTCTATTCCTACAGTGGTGGACCATGTGCCTGAATCCCCCATAGGTGTAACAGTTCCTCCTCCTATCTACCTCCATTGTGAAAGGATCCTATCTAGGAGGAATTCCTACACCCTGCCCTTGTCCCCTCACAACTATTGCATTTGTCCTTTCTACCCCTTCTATCAGAGCAGGCCCTGTTGTTGCCTGCTGAGGCAATGGTTGCCTCCTCTGCCACACCAATGTTATGAATCAAGACTCAAAGGGTTAAGTCAAGAAACAACTCTTGTATTGAGTAACACAAGAGAACTCGATAGAGTTCCTAATACAAAGTAGTCTACCTTATATACTATTCCTCATGGTCCATGCTAGCTACTGTGTACCCTACCCTAAATGACCATGAGTATAACATAAGGCCAGCATGTGTTGTCCATGCTGTATGATGTCACTTTGTTCCAGAACCTTCTACTTCCTTCTCCCAAGTCTTGTGATCAGTCTTGTGACTACGCCATCACTTTGTGACTGATGTGATAGCGTGACTGATAAACCCTAACCCGAGTTGTTCTAAAAATAAAAAAATGAAAAGAAAAAGAAAAGTAAAGTAAAATAAAATGAAAAGAGGAAATAAAAATAAAGTCCACTGTCAACTATCTTGACAACCAAGAGTCGTGGCAGGCTCTGTCTTTGCTCCTGTTTTGGAGCCCCTCCTCCTGGTTTCTTCTTTCCTCACAATCTCTCTTCCTCCCTCCTACTTTTCCTCCAATTCCTATCAAGGGCCGTTGCCCTCTTGTACCACTGCTCTATGGAGGCTGGTGGATTTTCTGCCTTCATTAACTTCCTCCTAATCCCCCCGTTCATCCCTCACTTGAACTCTTTCACTAATAGCCTCCCCTCATACCCACTTCCTCTTGCCGCCCTCTTAAATTCCTGGACAAATTCTTCCATTGTTTTCCCTCCTTGCTCCAACTTCCTCAGTTCTGCTGTCTTCACCACTTCTTCCTCTCCTCCGCCAAATTCTTTCTTCAACACTGTTAAAAGTTCTTCTGCCGTCTCATATTCCATTTTCCCCGCCTCCAGTTCCTCCATCACATTTTCTTTCCATATATCTGCTGTTCCTCCCTGCACATGTGACAAGACCCAAAACACCTGCTCTTCTACCATCGCCTCCCTCATCTTTATTCTCAAATATAATCTACATGCCGTCATGAATCCTCCCACCTTCCTGGTTTCTCCATTGAAGATGGCTGGCTTAGCCACCTCCACATGAGATCCTATGTTAGACCCCATTGTTGCTCTCTCAGTTCCTGCTCCTGCTCCTGCTCCTGCAAGCAGGGCTTGTATCTGTGCCTGCATTACTGCCAGCTGCTCTTGTTGCTGGCAGATGATTGCTTGGAAATCTACGTGACTCATGTTGAGGTAAGGTAGTGGTGGTGGTGGGGTGGGTGGAGACGGTGATGTATATAATGGGAGAGCGGAACCTGTGCTGGTCTCACTCTCGGACTCATACTCTGAAGACAAAGAAATCTCTGTATGTAATAGCGAGCCCTCTTCAAGTCCCGCCTACACGATTACTAACTACTTGTCAACTGGCTACTGTCCTAAGAAAAGGTATATGATTTTGTCCTAAGAAGAACGTTCTACTCTAAACCGGTGTTTTAAAAACGTCTGGTTGTTCCTCTGCGTAGACGCACCACAAAGAGATACATAGCACAAGGCTGATAAATGAAGAAGGTAAAGAACACATCCACACAAGGTAGTACGTTCAAGCTGCACTAGTGGGCTTTAATGCAGTTAAACAGCTAGGCTTCTCCTGCCTAACTAGTATGCCCCTTAAGTCTAGGGTCCGACTATGAATTCTTCTTGACTAAAGGGCAGTGTTGCCCTTCGGTTGAGAATGAAAAAAGAAATAAGAGAAAAGGGTTGTAAGGGCTAATGTTAAGCGGTTACAGATGTGGGATCGAGTTCTAATGTTATGATTTAATACTCAAAGTATTAAGCAAAGAAATAACTCTTGTATTGAGTGACACAAGAGAACTCGATAGAGTTCCTAATACAAAGTAGTCTACCTTATATACTATTACCCATGGTCCATGCTAACTACTGTGCACCCTACCCTAAATGACCATGAGTATAACATAAGGCCAGCATGTGTTGTCTATGTTGTATGATGTCACTTTGTTCCAGAACCTTCTACTCCATTCTTCTAAGTCTTGTGGTTAGTCTTGTGATTACGCCATCAACTTGTGACTGATGTGACAGCGTGACTGATAAACCCTAACCCAAGTTTGTTCAAAAAATAAAAAATAAAATAAAAATAAAAATAAAAATAAAATAAAGTAAAAAGAGAAAATAAAAACAAAGTCTACCGTCAACAATCCTGACAATGTTGGCCTTAAGGCTTATACATGGTCATTTAGGATAGGCTAAAGTAGTGGAACACAGACCATAAGTAATTAGTATATAAGGTAAACCATCTTGTATAGAGTTCTTTATCAAGTTCTCTTATATTAACTCTAATACAAGGTTCTTTTACTTAATCTACTCTAAGGTCTTGTAATTGTAACAATAGGTAGTTAGTAGATAGTATGAAGTAGGACTAATTAAAAGTCTACTAGCACCTAAAGAGATTTCAACAAGTTTAGATTATATGTCAGAAAGTGAGTATCACAAAATAAACTACTCACTTATTTGTGATATCTGAGCCTTAGATATACTCTCAGAGGTTTAGAAGTGATTCAGAAGTTGACAATGATAATTAAGATCAATATAGATGATAAAGGATAAAAAATTAATGAAAATTGATGTTATTAAGTCTGAAGTTTAATCCTCAGACATAGAGGTATATATACAAAATATTAATAATCTATGTGTAAGCTATTCCTATCATATGATCAAAACTTGTACCTGATGGGAGCTGTCATCTATTATAGCAGCTGTCAGGCTAATTTTAGAAGATAACTAATTATGTTACTACATTGATATGTTTGTATCTCTATAAATACTTATTGCTATAATGTATACAATATATCATTGGAAACAGTTTGATAAGCACCTTCCAATGCAAGTTTGATCATGTGAATCCATCTAGCCATTCATGAGATATTAGCAAATAAAGATTTTATAGTTACTGATGACCTGATATCTCAGTTGTTTGTTGTCACTTTTATACATTCCATATGTGTGCAGATAGCTCTTATTTAGGGCTTTCCAGCACAACTTAGTTTGTGAAAATTGGTCTACTAGTTGTAGAGATACAAGCTAAATGAAGTTTGTTATAGTAAAGCTAACACTAACTCTTTTTTTCTGTCCCTATATATCTTACCTCTCTCTATACCACCACTACTAACTTCTATATATATACCAACATTAATGTTATAACTTAAGACTGAGAGTTTAGTCAAAAGAAGAAACTGATATTGTTTAACACAAAAAAACTCAGTAAGGTTCTTAGTATAAGTATGTCTAACATTATATATCTCTGGTACATAGTCTGTGTGCATCTACATCTAGCCTATTCTAAATGTTATGAGTTTATATAAATAAAGTTATTATGTCTTTATGATATATAACATTATCCTTCTGCTATATCATAAGATATTTGTAACTATAACTGTGACCTTTGTAGTTTGTGTGATGGTCATCATATCTTATCATATCATCTTGTCTCTTAATAAGAAATAAAGAGAAAAGAAGAAAAGAGATAGAAAAATCTAAGTAAAAAAATAGGAAAGAGTTTAAATAAGAAACTAGAACTGAAAAAGAGCAAGTCTACTATTTTTGATTCTAACAATTAATCTCTACTTATCTACCATCATATTACCATATGAGTTAATGTAATGCAATAAAGTAGTTGTAGCTTCTAATAAGACAACAAGCAAAATAACTAGCTACTTTTTAAGTATAGTAGGTATCTAGATGTAAAAGAGCAAGTATACTGGATTTTAATGTGTAAAGGAGTTAGAACAAGGTTTCCAGATCATGGATAGATTTGTTCAAATGTTTAAATAGTTAGAAGTAGTAGGTATAAAGGTCAGGCATTAGTGGAAGAATTTAAGAGAGAGATAAATAGTAGTATTAAACACAAGCTAATAGAAATAGAACAGTCTTCTAGAGATATTAAGGAATATTTTGAAAGAACAATCAATTTAAATAAGTACTGAAGGGAGAGTAGATAGAAAGAGAGAAGGCTGAGAGACTGAAGGAAAGCTCTAGTACTATGGTCAAACATACTAGCAAATACTAGAGAGATACAACAGCAATAATTATTATAGCTCTAAATCTGGCCAAAGAGACAAAGATTTCAGTAAATACTAACAAAGCCTATTCTAATAGAGAGAATAAAGAAGACAAATGCTGTAATAGCAAATCTACAACAGTAGCAAACAGAGTTTGTGCTAAGATGTAACCTATATATTGTTATAGTATACTTGGACACTAATATTTTTCTTTTCTTTTTATCTATTTTTCTTAATTTAATATTTCTTTTATTTTTATTTTTATTTTATTTTCTCTGACAATGAAGAGACATGTGACTACAAGTTACATGACACATGACACATAATATGAGATCATAAACCTAGACTCTAGAAGAAGAGGCTGAAAGAATAATATCAAGATATATGTTTATGGTATGTTCACCATATGGTATACTTATGGCTGATACATGAATATTAGGGTAGGATTATTTATTACTAGCACAGACTATGTATCTATTGTATAAATAGGGTAGCAATACATTAAAGACTTCTTGTTAAGTTCTCTTATGATCTCTATCTAATATTTGTCTTAAAATTTATTGCTAGTATTTTTATTGGTCTTTTGACTAGTGTTTGCCACAACATATGTTATAAAGATAGATAGAAAAATAAATTGTTATAACTATAGAAAATTCAAACATATCACAATATATTATAGAAATCAGAGATTTGTAATATAAGAGAGAAGACTAAAGTATGGGTACAATTATAATATAGACAATTTAAATGTTGTGGCTACTACTAACCAAAATGATTAATAGCACATGTCAGAATTGTAAATGATAGACTTTATTTTATTTTTCCTTTTTTTATTTCCTTTTTATTTTCTTTTCAAATTTTGTTTCTCTTTTATTTAGGGTTAGGGTTTAGCGTGATGTCATGGTTATAAACCTGCCACACAATATGTTATGAAAGTCATATATAACAGTCACATAGTCATAATAGAAGGATGTAGAAGGTTCTAGGATAATAATATTATATAGTATGTTTTATACATGTTAACCTTAAGAATAACACATAGTTATTTAGGGTAGGTTAAAGTAGAAGAGCACAGACCAACAGTCATTAGTATATAAGGTAGATACTTTGTATCTAAAAACTTTATCAAGTTCTCTTATATTAACTCTAATATAAGGTTTGCTTTTTGGACCCACTGAGGTCTTGAGGTTATAACAATTCCATTCTTTTCCTTCTGATAGTTTCTTGAATTTCTTCTTGTTAAACAAATATGTAAATGGTCAAACAGATCTTCTGAGTTTGTTAGATCTTGTTTTTTTCTATTTCTTGAAGTCCTTTATCTATTTCTTCTATTAGTTATAGTTTTCTAATCCTTGAGATAAATGTAATATCCTGATGTTATGTTCTTGAACATCTTGTAAACCATATTGTTCCTTTGTTCCAATTTATATCTGGATTATGTTTAACCAACTAGTTGTATTCTAAGAATATGTTCATACTATTTAAGTTTGTAACTACTATATCAATTGATTTCATATATCCATTGATTTCTAGTTCTAATAATATAAATTTTGTTACTTCTTCATTCTCAGTTTTATTTATATTAAAAATCTTAAATAACTTGTCTTCCTTTACTAATTCCAGTATGGGTATATTCTAAATTAATTAGTGTTTTAGACTATAGTTTCTTTTTATTTGATATTTTTACATTTATACATATGTTGAGTTCTCTTTCTTTATTGTTTTTTTAACATAAAATAACATATTAATCAAGAGATTTATTATATATAAAGATTTTTTATATTGTGTCTACTCTAAACCTCTTACAAAACTCTTCTTTTTGTCATTGTCTTTTTTCATTTGATTCTTCTTGTACACTTCTATTCTTTATCTTCTGTCCTGACCTATAATTTTTTACAAGATATCTCACTTTGTCACATTTGTAGCACATTCTAGTTTTCTTCTCTTTATTTGGCTTTTTTTTTTTTCATCAACAATTTATTACATGGCACGCAATGGCAGACCATGGTAGCTACTTCATAACTACATACAAGAGAGGCAAACTAACATGAGAATTAAAACAGAGAAAAAGAAAAAGAAAAAAAGAATATAAAGAACTAATCAAAAAAATATATCAAAAGAAAAAGGAAAAGAAACTAAATCCAAGTTTTATTTGGAATGATAGTCAATTAACTGTTTATGAATGCGAAAGTATTTAGATTAGCTATCAAGAACATAATGAAATGGCTCAATGAATCTCTTCTTGGGTTCTAGTATCTATTAAATCTTGTACACTTATGAAGAATGTGTCTTCTTGACTCAATAGGATAATTGCCACAAGGGCATTTGAAATCCTTGTTGGGAACAAATCTCAAACAGTATTCACCAATTGGAGCATGATTAGTGATGGCCCTAGTAGTGCAAGTACAAAGTGAGTTTCAATGACTGAATACTTGGAGCTAAGGGCCTCCTTTAGTGTATGTAGGTTCAATGATATTGAGGTTGTTGTCTACTAGATCAAGGAATTGTCTTTCTTTTCCATCTGATGCTTGAAATGTCATCTTCCACTGGTTGATGATATTATCACTGTTGATTTTCTTGCAATAATCCCAAGAAATTTTACAAGGAAAAGAAGGTGTTGGATTGAATGATTTTGAATCTTTGTTGACATCTTGGTGGAATCTCCATTTGAGACAACTAGGACATTCCCAGAATTCAATAGAGTTTTCCTGATTGATATTAAAGAATCAACACAACTCGCTAAGAATGGCCATAGTATAAATTTGGTATGGATGTGATTTACTATCAAAAATCTTCTTTGCTGCATGGATAGAATCAGAGACAACAATGATTTTTAACACATTTTCTTTAGTGCAAGCTTGGTTGATGTCATGTCTAATAGTGAATAACTCTGCTTCAGTACTTGTGACAAACACTGCATGATGAACTGTCTTGGTCAAAGGATGATCAACTAAGTGAACATGTGATATAGATGTAGCAATGTCATTCTTGATGCTAGCATCTGTTACAATGATGGCCATAGATGGTGAAGAAGAGGATTAAAGATCTATTTCATTGAGTTGTTGAAAGTGGATTTTGTCTTTTTCTTTTTTATTAGCTAAATTAAAAGAAAAACGGTCTGAAAAATTGTCAATTATTCTAGAACCTGGGGCAAGTTCTAGATAAAGAGGTAAAAAAGAAGAGAAAATTCCATAAACCTTATTGTTTGAGTTAATTAAATAACCTTTGGCAATATTCCTTTGTCAGTTTGTGAGTGTGTTGATAGAATGGGGAATGGATTTATTGGATGAGCTGGATAGATCATCCATAAGTGATCTTATGAGGTGATTAGACAGTAATGCAAGAGATTGTATTTGAGACCTCCTTGCAAGTTTCTGTAGGTGGAATTTGATAGGAATAATTCCAGCAATAGCTTTGATACCTTCAGTTGGTAATGTTTTGAAAGCTCCTAAAATCCAGATAACAGCTCTTCTTTGCATTTTCCCCAATATTTTCATGTGGTATGAAAGGAGAGCTTTGTTGTAAAACCAAAGTTGAAAACCATATAGTGTAATAGGAAGAACACAGCATTTATACAGTAGGCGTTCTTGGGTAAGGTTAATTCCTTGTGATGAATTCCCCAAAAGCTTCATATACTTGACTAAAGAGATAGCTTTGTTTGAATAGTGGTCGATATGTTGATAGAACATGAGCTTTCTGTTGAAAATGAATCCCAAGTATTTCCATGATTCCTTGAGACAAAGAATAGGACCACCAATAGGAGAGAGGTCTAATTGGGGAGGGTTGAAGAATCTATACGACCTGTTAAAATAAAATACTTCATTTTTTAAATGTTCAATGATAAGATCAAACTTGTCAAGAAGTTTGGATAATACATTATAGCTACAATGTTATGAACTAAGATTCTTAGGGTTGGACAATAGAACAACTCTTATATTAAGTAACACAAGAAAACTCAATAGAGATCTCTTTACAAACTAGTTTACCTTTTATACTACTACTGATAGTCTGTACTCACTACTGTGCACCCTACTCTAAATGACCATGTGTAGAACATGAGGTCAACATGTGGTATCCATGTTATATGATGTTATTTGTTCTAGAACCTTCTACTTCATTCTTCCAAGTCTTATGACCAATTTTATGACCACACCATCAGATTGTGACTGATGTGACAGTGTGACAGATCACTTCTAACCCTAACCCTAGCTGTTCTAAAAATAGAAAAATAAGAAAATAAAATGAAATGAAAATGAAAATGAAAAATAAAATAGAAAGAATCTAAGTCTACTATTTGTGAACTTGACATATAATAGAGTTGAGAATTAGAAATGTCAATTGATTTATTCTGAGAAATAATGAGACCATCATCCACAAAAGAAATGATAGAAACTGGAATATTGAGGTTTTTAAGACATTTTTCTAAAATGTATAAGAAAGGAGAAAGATATAAGGTCAACAAAATAGGAGAAAGAGTAGACCATTGGCCTACTCCAATGTTTACTTCAAAGATAGGAGATGAGATGTCATTCCATAAGTAATTGGTTTTCCTTCTAACTAGGTAATTCGCGAAGAAGGAGATCACTTTTAAGCCAAGACTTGCCTTATCAAGAATGAGAGTAAGAAGTTGATGATTAAGAAATGAGAAGAACTGTGAGATGTTGAAAGCGAGAGTACTTGCTGTTTTGTTCTTGACCCATCCTAATCGAACAATGTGAGTGAGAGCAACACTAGCATCTGTGGTAGACTTGAATTTTAATCCCTCTAATTGACTTAGATGGATAAAATTGTTATTTGCAATTTATTTAGCTTTTGACAATCCTTTGTTATATATCTATAGATATTATAGTTGAAACATTTAGATTTCTTATCTTTGTTGTAGTTATCTTTAGACTTTCTAATATCTATAAGTACTTTTTTCTCTTGAAAGATTATTTCTGATCCTGTCTTATTATCTTGTTTGTTTTCTGTAAATTTATATTCTAGTTTGACTGAGATAATTGTTATTTTCTACCTCTTAAGTGACTCTAGTGCTGCTATGAGCAGATATCCTAATATAGTCTTGATAATCTTACTTTTGAAATTCTTTTTTAATATGAAAATAATGTGCATATCATCAGTTTTAATCTTTATGTTTCAAACTCTATTATGAAGTCTACTATGTACTTGTTACAAACTTCATTCAACTTGTATCTCCACAACCAGTAGACCAATTTTCACAAACTAAGTTGCGCTAAAAAGCCCCAAATGAGGGCTATCTGCACATATGCAGGATGTACAAAAGCAACAACAAATGACTGAGATATCAGGCCATTAGTAGCTACAAAAGCTTTGTCTGCTAATATCTCATGAATGGCTGAATGGATTTGCACAATTGAACTTGCATTGGAAAGTGCTCATCAATCCATTTACAACAATATATGATGCATCTCAAAGCAATAAGTATTAGTAGAGATACAAGCATATCAATATAGTGATATAATTAGTTACCTTCTAAAATTAGCCTGACAGCTGCTATAACAGATGACAGCTCCCATCAGGTACAAGTTTTGATTATGTAATGGCAACAGCTTGCATACAGACCATTACTCTTTTGTATATATATTTCCATGTCTGAGGGCTAGACTTCAGACTTAACAATGTCAATTATTCTTATTAATACTTTCCATCATCTATCATCATCACATCCTTATACTGAACCTCTGAAACACCATTAAGTTCAAGTATCACAACCAGTGAGTATCTTATTTGTGATAGTACTTTTTTTCTTGTTTGAATATTTTAATCTTCTATTCAGCATCTGCTACCTTACTCTTGGCACTGAATATTGTCTTGACTTCTTTAATAAAATTGTCCTGATTTTAAACATCTTTTTCTTCTTCTATTTGGTTAATTTTTTGTATATAGCTCTTAAGAAATAATCAAATTTCTTTTCATTGTCCAGTCACTATCAAACTACCCTGAGTCTAGAACCATACTCTTTAACATAACTGCCTAGGCTATCCTATTGTGTATTACTAGTGTAAGTACTATTAACATTTTTTCTGACTTTGTAGTTCTATTTCTGTCTGAGGCATATTTTTCAGTGATTTTTAATAATTCTAATATTTCTTTTAATATCTCAATGCTTATTATTTGACTATATCTATCCATCTTGTCTATCTATAGTATCTACTACAATGTTATTTGTATCTGTCTTATCTGTTCTGTCTGTGGTTTATGCTACAAGTATTATTCTATTACTATTCTTCTAATATTTTAACTATTCATTCATGGTCCCACCACAATATTATTTCAATAGTTCTTTAACAGCCTAACTGTTATGATATTTTAGTAGCCTAACCACTATGCACTCTTCTTTTGCAAGATAAGTCTGATGATGTTTTACTGAATATTACAATTCTAAGCTTAGCTTAGGTTACAACTTAGACAAAGATTTGAGAAAGAATAGAGGAGATAATCAATTAGTAAAACATAAAGATATAAGATGGTATATGTTACTATATATATCTATAAACCATAAGGAAAGCATATAATATTTATAAGTAATATATAAGAAAGAAATGAGAAAAACATAATAAAGTCTCCACTACTACATAAGATACTGACTAATAAAACATAAGGATCAAGTAAGATATAGTAGATCACAGTAAATATAAGTCAAAGATAAAACAAATCCTAACATGTGTTCAGAACATTGTTATAAGCTGAGTGTGTGGACAGACTTTGGCTAAGGTTAGGGTTAGTGGACCTAGAACAATAGTAATATTATTAGTCTACAATGGAGGAAGAACATGTGACCTAGAAGTCATGTGATATAGGCTAGAGTAGTCTAGAGCAGTCTGGAAGGACTAAGAGTCTAGAAAGAGTTAGGGGTAGGAGTGACATTAAGGGATATAGGTTCCTCATAGTGTATACATAGTACATGTATAGTGATGGAGATTAAAGAGTATGATGTCAGGACATATGGACATAGCATGGTGGCCTTGAGGTAGAAGCATGGTAGATGAGTAATAGAACATGAGGACAATGCATAGACATTAGGGCAGGTAAATATTATTGTAGTATGAACCACACTGTATTTATATAAATAGAGAAGCAATGTAGTGAGGGCTTCTTGTTGAGTTCTCTTGTAATCCCTACTACTAGATAGCCTTTTGTGAGCTTTGCTGAAGTAAGCAAACTACAAGTGCTGTTCCAGCGAGTGGTTGCTACAACAAATATGTTAACTCTGAGGTAAATATCTGTAGAACATAAAATAAAAATTATTGTGATTATAACAATTATGTAGTTATAGTTTGGAAAGATAAAAGAGAAGAAGTTTTGGGTTTTAGAAAGTGAACAAGTGAGGCATTTAATTCAAGTTAATTATCAGACTGAAAACCATATTATATATCTACTAGTCTTAAATACAGATATCAAGAATTCTAATAATATTGAAACTGAGTAGCTATTCTAAGCTATTAGTAACTGAGGGAGTTGTCAAGAAGTATACAGAGTTTATTATAGAAAGAAGATCTATTTCAAAATAAAAATACTTAGATTGAAAGTGTATTAGTCATTATCTAAAACAAATAGTAAATATTACTAGATTAATATATAATATAAAATTAGTATGCTTATAATACACTAGTGAACTTTGGTTACTATATATAGCTAAGCTTTTCTTACTTAGCTAGTATACTTCTTATATCTAAAGTTTAATAAGCTTCTTGACTAGAAGTAATGTTATTTTTAGTTAAGAATAATGAAAAAGTATATTAGGAGATAATTTACACTTGTTGAATGAATATATATATTATATGGAATACAGATTGATATAGAATACATAGTAGAAGTAGAGAGAAGAGCTATCTTAACTTAAAACTTAATAACTAGTTTAAAAAAAATCTTATATAGGATTTACACAAGAAAGCTTAATAGAGTTTCTTGTATAGAATGTCTATCTTATATATACTAGCTAGTAGTCTGTGTGAGACTAATACTAACCTATTTTAGAAGCTATATTGTTGTGGCAACCACTAATCACAAAGACCAATGAAGACACAAGTAATAAATCTTAAGGATAGATATTATTGTAGGAATCACAAAAGAGTTCAATAGGAAGTCTCTGCTAAATTACTATTCTATTGATATAAGTTACAGATAGTCTATGCTAATCCTATTTAACCTTGCCCTAAAGTCCATGCATTATCCATACCTCATTCTTATATCTACTATAAGGTCAAGTTCACAAATAGTGGACTTAGTTTCTCTTTACTTCATTTTCTATTTTCTTTTTCTTTTCATTTTATTTTCTTAATTTTCTATTTTTAGAACATAGGGTTAGGGTTAGGTCACAAGACACAGAGAACAAAGTAGAAGGATCTAGAACAAATGACATCATACAACATGAATACCACATGTTGACCTCATGTTCTACACATGGTCATTTAGGGTAGGATGCACAGTAGTGAGCACAGACCATTGGTAGTAGTATAAAAGGTAGACTAGTTTGTAGAAGAGTTTTCTATCAAGTTCTCTTGTGTTACCCAATACAAGATTACCTCTTAATCCCACTCTAAGAGTTTTGAGTTATAATAACCATGCTATATATATGTGCCCTGACATTATCCTTCTAGCCTACTCTTGCTAAGTCTAGACTTATAACCTCATATTATGTGACATGTCATGTGACTGCAGTCACATACCTCTTCATTATCAAAATAAAAGAAAAAGAAAATCAAAAGAAAAGAAATATTAAAATAAATATAAAAAAAAGAAAAAGATTAGTGTCCAAGCATACTATAGCATGATGTTATATGATATTTTACAGTATATTAATAGAATTTCAATTTTATGTAAGTAATATATATATGTTATAGTTCTAACTCTAAGTTCTAAATAAGAAAATAAATAAAATAAAATAAAAGTCTACTATTGTTAAGATAGTGGATAGAAAATAAGGCAGAACTTGCTTCAAATAGATATCTGTGATCAGTTGCAACAGAAAAGAGTTAGATCAAGTATAAAAACTTATCTGAGAAAAACAAATATGAAAATCTGTGAGCTTGGATAAGTATTCAAGATATAGATCAAGCTTAGAGACTTATTTATAGATGAACAATGTGATATCAGAAGACAATCATAGTCTCAACTTATGTGTTATGCTCACTACTTGTTATATGGTCATAATTTTGGAAGATCAAAGTTTAGTAAGAAAAGAATTCTTAGTTAATTTCCAGACTAGAAACTATAGAGTATTTACTGGGTTTTATACACTAAGTCTGTAGTTGGAACTATAGCTAAGATAATAGTAGTATGGAGGATAACTAGAAAAAAATTTTAAAATATGAGATAACTAGAAGTTTAGATAACAAATTACTAAGAGGTGAAATATGAGAGAGTAATTTATATACAAACAATCATAGATATAAAAGTACATCTAAGTATGTCTTATTCAGAAGTTAGAAAGCAAATGTGTTAGAGGACAATTCATACTTACTAGGATTGTCCACAGATATAACATGGAATATAGAAATAGAAGGGTCAACTTAGCAACATAAATAATAGAAGTAGTGCTATATAAATAATTGACCTTAGCTTCAATAGATAACATTGCATCTAGCCTACTTGTTATATAGTTGTAATTTTAGAAGATGGGAGTCTGAAAGGGTATTTAAGATAAGTATAACACAAGTCCAAGTTAATTATCAGACTAAGAAACAGTATGTTATGACTTTTGTATTGAGTAACACAAAAGAACTCAATAGAGTTCAAGTATAAGTTAGTCTATCTTATATACTATAGACTGTAGTTTGTACACATATTATATCTAACTTACTCTAAAATACATGTACTTTTTATAAGATTAACATACTGTTGTTATGCTGTATAATATTACCTATTCCAGAACCTTCTATGTTCTTTTCTGTGTCATGTGATTGTATAACTTGTGTAATCATCATACATGGCATCACACTATACCTGTTATAGAACGAGAGTGTGGACAGACTTTGGACTAGGGTTAGGGTTAGGACCTTAGGTAATTATTAGTCTACAATGGACATAGGGTTAGGAGATAGGCATGTGACCTGGAAGTCATGTGATATAGGCTAGAGTAGTCTAGAGTGGTCTGGAAGGACTTAGAGTCTAGAAGGATTGGGAAGAGTCTAGAGTGGGAGTTAGGGTTAGGAGTGACATCAAGGGACAAGAGTTCCTCATGGTGTACACATGGTGTGCACATGTACAGTGGAGATTAAGAGTATGACGTCAGGGCACATGTAGGAAGCATGGTGGCCTTATGGAAAACACATGTGGATGAGTAATAGGACATGAGGACAGAGCATGGACTTTAGGGTCAGTAATATAATGTTGTAGCACAGACCAGAACAAAGTAGTATATATAGTGGTAGATAGAGTAGGAGCTCCTTATCAAGTTCTCTTATGTCAACCCTATACAAGGTTTATTCTCTTAACCAACTCTAAGGTTTTGAGTCTACAACAATACCCTTTGCCTATATATAAAATAAAATAAGAAAATAAAATATAAAAAAAGGAAAATAAAATAAAACCAAGTCCAGCATTCACAACTCTAACACAATACATAGTAACTAACATTCTTAAATACAGAAGTGTAAATCAAATAATACTCTATCACTGCACATACTCTAGATTGTCAGATATCATAGAGTTATCATTCAGAACTCTATGAGATTGATGAGGAATGCAGGGTCTGGTCCTTAGATTGATGGATGATTGGAATGGAGTGTGATCTACACTGGAAGAGGGTGAAAAGAGTGCAGATAACAGACGGTATATGACAAGATGTCTCAGATGTCTTAGAAGTAGGTCTATGACAACTGTCTTTAATTCTGACATATCTGGGAACTATGTGTGATATGAATAACAACTTTGGCTTCAACTTCAGGTGTTACACCTAGCTTAATCATTGCATGATTGTAATTTAGAAGTAGGAATTCTGGAAGTGTAAGAGAACAAGTATAGTACTTAAGAATAGTGAAACTAAGTATACTCTGGATTTGTCAGTTACTAAGAAAGTCATTATCAGAAACTCTATGGAGTTTATTATAGAATCTAGATCATTCATATAAGATAATCTAGTTAAAAAAGCGACTGAGTATATGTCTTGAAAAGACTAAGTTTTAGAAGTATAATATTCAGACCTAGAGAAGTACAGATTATATAATAACCAGTGACAAGAGAATAAATAAGTATACTTGGCCTATGTGCT
>JAJOHK020000058.1:0-50774 GCA_022457215.2 Leucocoprinus gongylophorus
TCTAGTAAACTCTGCTGCTCTACTAACCTTGCATACATATTTAATCTGCTTTTCTATACTCTGGACTTTTGCAGTTTGTACTCTACTACTATTGCTAGATTATTTTTTCTATTTCTAACAGTTTGTTAAGAGTAATTTACACTCACCAGAATTATCTGCAAGTAGCATGGAAGACAGGTTGGGTCAGAAGATGGATCATAAGTAGTGTTATATAGATAAGATGATCTTGGTTTCAATGAAAGATTGTTGCACCTAGCCTAACTTATCATGTGGTCATATTTTAGAAGAGAAGGTTCAGATGTACTTAGTGTAAGTGCGACACAATCTAAGTTGATTATCAGACTAAAGAATTATACATAGTAGCTAACATTCTTAAATACAGAAGTGTTAATCTAAATATTCTACTACTGCGTATCACATCCTGTTCTGAACACATCTGTTCCAATCCATGGATAACCTTTTCTTCCTCATCCACATCCCCAACCTCTTCTGGTACAGATCACATATCTCCATTTTACCTCAATATTCTTGCTAGACCCTTGTTAACTCCATAGATCTCTATCCTCTAATATCTAAGGATTATTAAAAATCAGGGTAACTTGCTTAACAGTCTCCATTTTAGATAACTACCCTAAGTAGTATACTTAGCATATAATCCAGTAGTTTACACTATATTAGCCATCTTGAAAATTGACTAAAACTAATGCTCTCCTTCAGTGTTGGTAATGACATACCTCACCACTCTCTGGTAGTTTTCACCCACTAAGTTCTTTAAGTCCACTTCCAAAATATATGACTAGTATGGCTAGTAGAGGTGCAGTACACAAGTTAAAGCCGAAGGTCATTTTAATCTGTCTTCCATATTCTTAGATAACACACTAATTTACATATTTAGACTTCCAAGATACCTTACTGGATCTCAGATAACAAGGTATGAACCACATCTAACATTGCATATACTCTAGATTGTTGGATACTATAGAGGTTGTTATTCAGAACTCCATGGGATTGATGAGAAATATAAGGTTTGGTTTTTAGATTGATAAATAATTGGAATAGAGTGTGATTTTTTTTTATACTAAAAGAGAGTGAAAAAAGTACAAATATTGGATAATATGTGATACAGTTTCTAATTACTAAAGTACTATCATTATATGCTTATATAATCTTATCTTCAGTGCATTAGAATAGACTAAACAGTATTTAGAGTAGTTATCATCTTTAGAAACTCTATTTTGTTTTATTAGAATTTTCTAGAAGTGAGTTGTGTAGTTATTATTACATATCATATGTCATCTACACATTTTCTACTCTTTCAACACAGATCATACTCCATTCTAATCATCTATTAACCTGAGGACCAGACTTTATATCTCTCATTAATTTCATGGAGTTCCAAATAATGTTCCCATAATGTCTGACAATCCAGAATATGTACAGTGGTAGATTCTATTAGGTTACCAGTTCTGTATTTAAGAATATAGTTTACTGTGCACTGTTTTCTTTGGTCTGATTATCAATTTGAATTATGCTATACTTGCACCTCCATTTTGAACTCCTGCTATCCAAAATCCTGACCATATGATATATAGGCTAGGTACAACAATATTCATTGAAGCCAAGGTTAGCCCATTCATATAGTGTTATAATTCAATAACCTTAGGGTTGATTAGAGAAAGCCTTGTATTAGGGTTAATACAAGAGAACTTGATAGAGAACTTTGTATAGGATCATTTACCTTATATACTAAAACTTAATGGTCTGTGCTACTACTACTTTAGCCTACTCTAAAGACCATGTGTTCACCTTAAGGTCAACATATGTTGCACATATTGTATAATAGCATCCTTTTCTGTGACCTTATAACTTGTGACTATTACTATTACCATCTAATGTGACTGATGTGTAATGATATGATTATGATGTTACTTCTAACCCTAACCCTAGATCCAAAAATAGAAAAAAGTAAATCAAACAGAAAAATAAAAAAAAAGAAGCTAGAGTAATTCTTTCTAGCCTGATTTTCACTGTAACTTCTCTCAATACATTCCCATTATCCAGATTGTAGCAGAATGTAATATCTATCACTCTACTAAACATTGTGAATCTATTACTACTACTAAAGCCTAGTTGAGGACTACCAGACTCTCTTTCCTATTTAAATTACTATTATTCTCATAACCAATTCTTTTTTCTTGTCCTACTATTTTCCAATTTTTATAATTTCTCACAATATGTTTGAAATCTCTATAGCTATATTAGTTTCTTCCATAGTCTATCTCTATTGCATATAGATTGCATCTTGCTACAAACCCTGCCTATTGATTTAGGTGTACAATAACTATATTTGTCCTCTCAACTCCCTCTATTTAGAGTAGGCTCTACTGGCATCTATTATTGAGAAATCTTCTATATTTATAGCCAAACCTAAGGCTGAGGCAATTATTGTCCTTGTGACCCACCAGCAGTTGCTGGTGTATTTATTCTTTGAGCTGGAGCTCCTATTTCTCTCCTACTTTTCAACTTCTCTTCTTCTCACTTACTCTCTCTCTAGTATTTATTCAAATTTGTGGCCCTCTTATACTATTACTCTATACTTTTTGGAGACTATTCAGCTTTCATAAACTTTCTCCTGATCACTCCATTCATTCCTCTCTTAACTTCTTCTATTAGTAGCCTTTCTTTATACTTACTTTCTCTTACTGCTCTCTTGAATTCTTGTACAAACTCCTCTATCATCTTCTCTGCTCCACTTTCTTTAACTCTACTACTTTTATTATCTTATTGTCTTCTCCCCCAAGTTTCTCTTTTAAATCTGACAAAAATTACCCAACTATTACATAGCTAAGACTCCTACTTTCTAAATTTTCTATAATGTTCTCCTTTCAGATATTTACTGACACTTTCTGCACATATGATGATACCCACTGTATCTGCTTCTCTACTACCACATTTTTTATTCTCATTCTGATATACAATCTGTATGCCATCAAAAATATTGAGACCTTTTCTGCTTTCCTACTGAATATTTATAGCTTGGACATTTTTACATTTGATCCTGTATTGGGCCTAAAGATTGCTGCTGTCTCTCCTTCTCCTACTTCTTCTGCTGCTAGTAATGTTTGGATCTATACCTATATTGCTATGAGCTATTTCTGTTATTGTCTAATAATTTATTCATAATGAATTAAGCTATGTTAACTCATATTATAGTAAAAAGGGGTGAATTAATTGGAGTAGATAATGATGATTGTAGTAAAGGTATAGGAGATGATAATATATATAAAAATAAGGTAGAACCAGTACTAGTTTCTCTCTCTGACTTATAATCTGAACTAGACTCAATCTTTATAAGTATTAGTAGGTTTTCTTCAAGTCTCACCTATACTGTTTACTAACTACCTTGACTATTGACTACTACCCTAAGAAAATGTAAACAATTTTGTCTTAAGAAAGATGTTCTACTCTAGATAAGGTCTGAAGAGCACTCACCATTCTTTTGTATATAGAGGTTACAAGTAGACTATAGCACAGAGTTTCTATATGAAAAAATACAGGTATGTTACTTAATACTACCCAATTAAACAATGAATAATATCTAGCTAGCAGCCTAGGTCTGGTCACTGATGTCTATCACATTCTATTCTGACCACATTTATCTTATAAATAATCTCTTTTTCCTTATCTACACTTCCCAATCTTATCTGGTATAGATTATATATCATTATTCTATCTTAGATATTCTTGCTAGTCTTGGTTAACTCTATAGACCTTTATTTCCTAACATTTGAGAATTACTAGAAATTAGAATAACTTACTTGACAGCCTTTGTTTCAGGTAGCTACACTAGATAGTACACTTAGTATATAATCTAGTAGTTTATATTGTATTAGTTATTCTGAAAATCAACTAAAACTAACATCCATTTCTGATGTTGGCAACAACATATTTCATCATTCTCTGGTGGTTTTCCACCTATTGAGTTCCCCATGTTCTATTTTAAAATATATAATTAATGTGGCTAGTAGAGATATAGCACACAAGCTAAAGTCAGAGGTTGTTCTGATCTGTCTTTTGTATTCTTGAATAATGTATATCTGGACTTCTGAGATGCCCTACTAGATCTTGAAGTTATATAGCTATTATATGTTAAGTCCACCTATTTCCAAAGATATCTTTCCATGGTAGTGATGCTATCATAATAAATTCATAATAAGCCTGTCTTCCATAATGGCTATCTTTTCTGTAACATGTTCTTATAGTGTTTAACAATATCTATAACTGCTTGTGTTAAGTAGCTAGTTCTTTTTTACATCTGAAGTTTAGCTTTTATACTAAGGGTGACTAGTATTTGTATTGACTACTGGATAAGAGAATAGAGATAGAGTATCACAAACTTTATTCAACTTGTATCTTTACAACTAGTAGACTGATTTGCACAAATTATATTATATTGGAAAGCCTCAAATAAGGGCTATTCACACATATGTAGAATATACAAAAGTGACAACAGAGACCAAGATATCAGACCATCAGTAACTACAAGTTTGATTGGCTATTATCTTAGAAATAACATAGATTCTCATAATCAAAGTTGCTTCGGAAAGCATTTATTAAATAGTTTTTAAAATTAGCCTGACATCTGCTATAATAGATAATAGTCTCACCAGATATGAGTTTTGATTATGTAATAGAAATAGCTTGCACACAGACCATTACTATTTTGTATAAATACTTTTATATCTAAGAATTCTCAGACTTTACAATATTAATTTTTATCTTTTCATTATTGAATTGATATCTATATTGAACTTCTGAATCACTCTTAAACCTCTGAGAGTACACCTAAGGTTCAGATATCACAAGGAAGTGAGTAGTTTATATAGTATATAAATATAGTGAAAAATTTTTATTAAGTTTTTTAATTTCTACAAGAACTATCTCTGAGTTAATACTTGGGTCCAGCCTAATAGTTAGTGTTATAATTCTAAGCTTAGCTCAGATTATAACTTAGGCAAAAACTTGAGTAAGAGTAGAAGAGATAATCAATTAATACATATGAATACAAGATTATATCTACAACTATATACATTTATTGATTATAAGAAATAATAAAGACATTCTTGAGAAGACAATAAGTAAAATATAAGAAAAATATAAGAAAGCCTTTACTACTACATGAGATACTAACTAATTGTTATAGTATGCTTAGACACTAATATTTTATTTTAATTTTAATTTTAATTTATTTAATTTTCTTAATTTGATTTAATTTTCTTTAAATTAAATTAAATTTCTTTTTGTTTTTGGATAATGAAGAGGTACATGATTGTAGTCACATGACATAATATCATAAGACTAGATTCAGGGAGAAGTGACTAAAAGAATAAAATTAAGATATATATTAATAGTATGTTTACCTTATAGTAAATATATAGATATTAGGGTAGGGTTATTTATCATTAGTATAGACTATATGTACTGATATAAATAGTATAGGAATATATTAGGAATTCCTTATTGAGTTTTCTTGTAATTTTCATGAGATACTTTCTTATTAAGTTTATCTTAGTGATGCTATTTGTTATAGTAACTACTAGTCTAAGAACAACCAATAATATATTAAGTATAGTTATAGGCAAAGTATCTTATAGGAATTACAAGAGAACTTGACAAGAAGTTTCCAATGAATTACTATCTTATTTATATAATACATACATGATCTGTGTTAATAATAAATAATCTTGTCCTTAAGTCTATACATTGTTCATAAGTGTACTATATGTATACTATAAGGTAAATATGCTATTGATATACTTTTTGACATTATCCTTTTAGCCTCTTCTCCTAGAATTTAGGCCTATAACCTTATATCATACAATATGTTATATAACTGTAGTCATATATCTCTTTATTGTTTAAGAAACAGAAAAGAAAAACAAAGAAAAAAATAAAAAGAAAACAAAATCAAAAATCAAATCAAAGAAAATAGAGAAAAATAAATCAAAATCAAAATCAAATATTAGAGTTCAAGTATACTATGACACTATTAGTTTTTGTAACTAGTGATTACTACAACAATAGAACTTGACTATTTTATAAGAACATTATATTATATAGTTTCCTATTTTCTTTTACTCTTACTCTATTTTATTCTCAACTAAGGTATTAGAATTACAAAAAGTAAACTTTATTTATTTTTCTTTATTTTTACTTCCTTTTTAATTTATTTCTAATTTTGAAATCTAGGATTAGAGTTTACTATAATATCACAAGTCACTATCAGCATTTCTTTTCTCCTACCACTATCTTGTGTGGTTAGCGCTCATAGAAAATAGTAGCAATTTACACTGTCTTCATTTTCTTTTACTACTATGAGCAAGTTAAACATAGCACCAAAACAAACCAACAACAAGAAACAGTCGTTGCCCTTTGTCAGTCCATTTCTAAGCCCTGATTTTCAGAGGCCTCAGAAGGACTTGGACATGGACTGGAGTATGGATCCTCCACAAGCTCCTGCCTCACCTTCACTGTGTGTTACTCTTGCAAGTGAATATGTTCTATCACCTCATGTTCCATCACATAATAAGGGTTCAAACAGCAAGAACAGGGCAGAATCTACTGCGTCTTTGGTATTAAGCTATGGTGAAGGACAACCAGCAGTCAGTCGCAGTTGGGATGGAGCACACTATGCATTATCTATATTCGGATCAGAGGATACTCTCACCAAAGATTCCGAAATGATATATAAATCCCTCAAGAGATTAAGGAGTTTTGTCAAACATCATCCGAACCCAATGGAAAGAGAATTTACACCTGTTGTCAAAAAGCTTTGGAGGTTAATTGACACTATATATGCTGCAAAATGGGATACACTCACTTTCAACAAAAAAAAGAATCCAACCATTAGGAAATACATTAGAGATCGAATCATGCCTTATTACATGCAAAACCAGCCTTCAACCGCATCTTCAAACATGACAATGACGAATGCCCCATCTCTTCTGCCTTCTGCAGAGATAGCTCCTCCTCCTACTGCAAATATATCAGGAGCCTTACCTCCTCCCAACAAGAACGTTGAGTCTACCGCCAAAAAGAATCCCAAACCTTCGAACTTGAAGAAGTCCTATGTGCAGGCTTCAAAATCTAATCTATCACACATTGAAGACATTATGCGAGTCAAAGAAGTGTTTTCTGTTCTGTTGGTGGATGAAGTAGGAAAAGTATTGAAAATTAAAAATAGTGAAGGGGACAACAGGAAGCCCAAGATCAACATAACAACTAGAGGGCCGTCTAGGAAGGAGGTCATCATACTGATGGCCAAACATATTGCTGAGTTGATCATCAACTCAGCTCATATTCACATTACTAACATCAACAAATGTTTGAGAAACTCCAAATCAGACATTGTTGCAGATTTCATTTGAAGCACAAACAATGGAATCATCATCACCACCAGCAAGCTGGCAAATGATCTCAATTTAGCAACAATTGAGAAATATCTTAAGAGCATACAAAACATCAACTCAGATTCAATCGAGAGTCCACATCTCCCAAAGTCCAAGTCATATATGAAGATCATTGGACTCCCATACAAAATCAATCAAGATGTCATTTTCCCTGATTTCATTGAAGGTGTTCTCAAAGAAACCCACCTGTTCAAAGGTGTTGTATTGGCCTCAAAACCTCGTGTCATCAAAGCGTCTCCAAAATTAGACATGGCAGTGGTCTAGGTGGACATCTGGGATTCCCAGAGTGGTTCTTTAGCAAAGAACATTATCAATCGTCGCTTCAACATTGAAAGGTTCATTGCTACCGTTAAAGGTACCAACATGAACCCAGGTATCCCGCAGTGTAAGAACTGTTGGAAGTGGAGACATTCGACACTTAGCTGTCACTCTCATATCTCCAGGTACGCCAAGTGCTATGGAGCCCACATTACCGAGCACCACAGAGAGAAAGTGTAGTGTTGCATAGAAAACAAGAAAGCAAATCATTCAGCCACCAAGAAAGGCAAGCCATGTCCACATGTCTTCAAATGCATGAACTGCAAAGGTGACCATCAAGCAGACAGCTATAGTTGTCCATACTGGTACAACCGTTTCAATTGTGAGTGGCACAGTAGAAAACAATAGGAACTCTTTTGAAAGTAGAGTACAGTAATGTAGTAATCCTGTTAGCAATTTTAGGTAGTTCCTCTTTTTTTTTCTTTTTCTTTTTCTTTTTTATGTAGTTTGCCCATCAATGTATTGTAGCTACTAAGTAGTTACCACAGCCTGCCATTGTGCCCCACATTATAAATTGTTGATTTAAAAAAAAAAATCATAAGTCACTATTACAAACTATTACACTATAATGCTATCATAATCACATTGTCACATGATCACATAACACAATAGAATATAGTAAAAGCTTTTAGAATAGTGGTATCATACAATATGTTATATATATGGTTATTTAGGGTAGGCTAGAGTAATAGAGCACAGACTATTAGTTTTTAGTATATAAGGTAGACAAGTCTGTACAAAGTTCTCTATTGAGTTCTCTTGTATTAACCTAATACAAGGTTTATTTGCTTGACTAACCCTAAAATCTTAAGTTTGTAGTATTAGAACTTGATACTCTTTTTTGAGACTGCCCAACTCAAAATCTTCTCTATTATCTTCTTTACTCTCTTATCATCCTCAACCAAGAGCAATATGCCCAAAGTTAAGAAGAATTACTAGACCCTAGGTATAAGGAGTATACTAGCTAGGTGGGAGAAACCTAGCTATTTTTTTTATGCTAAAGCCCACTAGTGCTTAGCAGATGTATTACGTTTTATGGGTATAGTAGTTTAGTCTTTTGTATAAAAGCTTTATACTACAGTACTCCCTTGTAGCCTATTCATATAGAAGAATAGTAGAATCTTCTATAAGTCCTATCTAGAGTAGGCATTTCCTTCTTAGAGATATTCATATACAAATTTAATTAGGGTAGTAGTTAGTAGTTAGTATGGGGTGGGACAAGAAGAAGACTTACTAGTACTTACCAAGATAGAGTTAGACAATGTATACAAGGTAGAGAGTGAGACCAACACCAGTTCTGGTCTACTCTCTTGTTACTCTCCATCTCCCATACTATCCCTAGCAACATTCTTACTATTACTATTACTACTACTACCATACACTATGAGCCAATATAGTATAATTAACTACAAGCAGATAATCTAGTAGCAACAGGAGTAACTTGTAGCAATGTAGACACAACTCCAAATACTGTTGGAGGTACAGGAAGAAAGAAGAAGAATACAGGGGATAGGTATAGAAGTGGCTAAGCCACAAATATTTGATAGAGCTCCAGGAAAGGTTTCAGGATTTGTAATAACATATAAGTTATATGTAAGAATAAAAATGAGAGGAGTTGTAGTAGAGGAACAAATTTAGTGTATACTATTATATGTGCAGGGAGGATCAGCAAATGTGTGGAAAGAAAATATATTAGAAGAATTGGAAGCAGGAGCATTAGAATATGAAATAGCAGGAGAGTTTTTAGCAGACATAAAGAAGTTCAGTAGAGAAGACAAAGAGACAGTAAAGATAGCAGAATTAAAGAGGCTAGAACAAGGAGAAAGAATAATAGAGGAGTTTGTCCAAGAATTTAGAAGAGTGACAAGAAAAAGCAGATATGAAGAAAGACCTTTAGTAGAAGAGTTCAAGAGGGGTATGAATAGGACAATATACCAAAGACTAATGGAGTTAGAACAGAAACTCAGCTCTATTGAATAATAGTATGACAAGGCTATTACTTTAGATAGGAACTAGAGAGAGAGTAGAAAGAAGGAGAAGAGGTTAAGGGGACAATAAGAGCAGGGGCTACAAGCTCCAAGGTAAAAAAACTAGAGTGTATAACAATAACAAATATCATAGCCTTAAGTTTGGCTAAGGAGACATGAGGTTTCATAATAGTGGGTCCAAACAAGGCCTGCTCCAATAAAAAGAGTAGAAAGGATGAATGTAGTAATAGTATGCCTGAATCAGCAGGCAGAGTTTGCATCTTAATGGGATCTATATACTATGAAAGTGGATTGAGGGAATAGAAACTGTTACAACTGTGGGAATTTTGGATATTTGGCAAGAAATTGTAGAAACAGAGGAACAGAAGACAGAATTGGAGAAGGCAAAAGACTGGAATATAGAGGAAATAAAAATAATGAACAAAATAATTTAAATGGGGAATGAGACTTGATACTCCTCAATTAAGCCTTAATAATAACAATAGGTATACAATACTCTCTAGAGTAATGGATAATACATCCTACTGTGACCTAAACAATGGAGAGCTCTTAAGAGAAGTGATAGTAAAGATTGAATTGGAGAGAATTGATACATAGAAGAGAGTGATAGTGGAAGCATTATTAAATAGTGGAGCTATAGAATTAGTAATAAGTTTGGAGTTTGCTAGGAAGTAGGGGTTTAAGTTAAAGAAAATAGAAAGACCAATATATGTGAGAAATATGGATGGAACATTCAACAAGGAAGGATCAATAGAGTATATAGTAGAAGTAAATATTTATTATCAGAGACATAGGGAGAGGATGGAGATAGGCATGATTAGGAGGCAGAAGTGGAATGTGATTTTGGAATGCTGTGGCTTGCTCACTATAATCTTGAGATCAACTAGAGAACAGAGGAGGTAAAAATGACAAGGTGTCTAGAGAAGTGTAGAAAGCAATAGAGATCAAAGCAGGGAAAATCAGGATGGGAAAAGCAAAAGGAAGAAGAGAAGAAGAAGAAAGAGGGAAGGAAACAAAAAGAGAAAGGACAAAAAAAGAAGAAAAAAAAACCAAGAAAAGAAAGAATAATAGAAGTGAAGAAGGTAGTAGAAGAGTGGGAGATTTGGGATAAGGAAGAAGAGGCAGCAAAATTGGAAGAAGAAGCAAAGAAGTTAATACTAGAACATTTCCACAAGTGGATTCATGTCTTTGGCAAAAAAGCCAGTGAAAGGATATTCACTAGGAAGTTATGAGATCATGCTATTGATACAAAGAAGGGATTTGTGCCAAGGAAAGAAAAGGTGTATCCATTGTCAAGAGAAGAGAGGGAAGAGGTGTGCAAGTTCATACCTGAACAATTGAGGAAAGGGTATATTAGACCTTTAAAGTCATCTCAAACAGCACTAGTATTCTTTGTAGGAAAGAAGGATGGGAAGAAGCATATAGTCCAAAACTATAGATATTTAAATGAGTAGACTATGAAAAATAATTATCCTTTGCCTTTAATTTTGGACATTATAGAGAACAGGTATAAAAAAAGTATTTACAAAGATAAACTTGAGATGGGGTTATAATAATGTACAGATAAAGGGAGAAGATGAATGAAAGACAGTGTTTACCATACCAGAAGGGTCATTCAAGCCAACAGTAATGTTCTTTGAACTTACAAATTCACTGGTGATGTTCCAAACCATGATAAATGAAATCTTGAGAGATCTAATCAATACTGGGAAGGTAATGAGTTTTATAGATGATATGATAGTAAAAATAGAAACAGAAGAAGAATATAAGAAGATAACAGAGGAAGTAGTGAAGAGGTTGGCAGAGAATTATTTGTATATAAAACCAAAAAAATGCAAGTGGAAGGTAAAGAAAGTAGAGTTTTTAGGAGTAGTAATAGAACTAGAGGGAATTAAAATGGAAGAAGAGAAGGTGAAAGATGTTGTGGACTGGCTGACTCTGAAAGGAGTTAAAGACATAAAATTTTTTGAGATTGGCAAACTACTATTGCTGATTTATTAAAGACTTCATAGTAATAGCCAGACTATTACATGATATGGTAAAGAAAGATCAGAAGTAGGAATGGACAGATAGACAATAAGAGGTATTTAGAGAATTGAAGAAGAGATTCACAAAAGAACTGGTATTAGCAGTGCCAGACTTAAATAGAAAAATGAGAATGGAGATAAATACATCAAATTATGTAATAGGAGTATTATCTATGGAGTGCAAAGATGGGAAATAGCTAGAAGTAAGAACAAAGAAGTAGTGAGAGTAGTAGAGAAAATAAAGAAGGCAGAAGTAAAAGTATTGAGAGGAGAAGAATAGCAGATAGAGAGAGACTTGGTGTTGAAGAAAGGAAAAGTATATATGCTGAAGGATGAAACATTGAGAGTAGAAATAATCTAGTTATAGCATAATATACCAGTAGCTGGACACAGAGAGAAGTGGAAGATAACAGAGTTGGTGACGAGAAACTATTAGTAGCCAGAAGTAATAAGAGATGTAGGAAAATATGTGGAAGAGTGCAATATATGTCAGAGGATGAAGAATAGGATAAAAGTACTAGTAGGGAAGTTGAAGTTGAACAAGGTTCTGGAAAAACTATAGACATATCTGACAGTAGATTTTATTACAAAGTTGCTATTAGTAGCTGGAAAAGATGTGATCTCAGTAGTCTGTGATAGGTTGTCCAAGATGATATATTTTATGGCAACAACAGAAGGAATATCAGCAGAAGGGTTAGTAAGGTTGTTTAGAGATAATGTATAGAAGTTACATGGATTGCCAGAGATTATTGTGTCAGATAGGAGATCACAGTTTGCAACAGAGATGACAAAGGAGTTGAATAATATGTTAGGAATTGAGACAAAGCTGTCAACATCATTTCATCCCCAAACAGATGAACAAATAGAATACATGAACTAGGAGTTAGAACAATATCTTTGATTTTTTGTGAACCATAGGCAAAAGGACTGGCTAGAATAGCTAACATCAGCAGAGTTTGTAATTAATAACAAGACATATTCAACAACTAAAGTGTCTCCATTTATGGCAAATTATGGTAGGGAATTAAGAATGGAAATAGATATCAGAAGAAAGGGAAAAATAGAGAAAGCAACAGAGTTTGCAAAAAGAATAAAGAAGATGCAAGAAGAAGCAGGAGTAGTATTGAAGAGAGTATAGAAGGAAATAAAGCAACAAGCAGATAAAGGAAGAAAAGAGGCAAAAAAATAGAAAGTGGGGAATAAGATAATGTTAAGTACAAAAGATTTGATATTTAAGGAAAGGCTGGTAAAGAAATTAGTAGACCAATATGTTGGCCTATATATCATCAATGAGATAGTTTCTACTAATGTAATCAAATTATGATTGCCAACTTTAATGAGAATCCATCCAGTATTGAATATCAGTTAAGTAGTATAATACAAGGAACAAGTAGGGGAATAGAAAGTGAAAGAGGTGAAACCAGTAGAAGTAAAAGAAGTCAAAGAGTGGGAAGTTGAAAAAATATTAAACAAAAGAAAAGTAAGAGGAGTAGTGAAGTATTTGGTATAATAGAAGGTGTTTATAGCAAAATATAATAGCTGGAAAAGAGAAGAGGATTTGGAAAACATAAAGGAAGTAGTAGTAGATTTTGAGAGAAGAGTAAATACAGAGGTAAGGAGATAGGAAAAATTAAATATGGTGGAAGAAAGAGACTTTAGGAGAGGGGAGTTGCCAAGAAAATATATGGCGAAGATACTATATAGATGGAATAACAAAAAATTCAAAAAGGAATATCTGAGGAAGTTGGAGAAAAACTGGCAAAAATGGAAACTAGTTTCTCTTCTAAAGAAACTTTAAAAGAAGGATAATGTCAGAATTACAAAAAGTGGACTTTATTTATTTTTCTTTATTTTTACTTTATTTTGGAATCTAGGGTTAGGGTTTACTGTGACATCACAAGTCACTATTACAAACTGTTATACTATAATGCTATCACAGTCACATTGTTATATGATCACATAACATAATAAAATATAGTAAAAGCTTCTAGAATGGTGATATTATATAATATATTATATACATGGCTATTTAGAGTAGGCTAGAGTAGTAGAGTATAGACTATTAGTTTTTAGTATATAAGGTAGACAAGTCTGTACAGAGTTCTCTTGTGTTAATCTAGTACAAGATTTATTTGTTTAATCAACTCTAAGGTCTTGAGTTTGTAATACAAGAGATAGCTCAGCTTTTTAGTCAAGAAGACATATAGCCAGGTCCTAGGCTTAAGGGGTAAATTAGTTAGATAGTAGAAGCTTGGCTAGCTAGTTATGCTATAATCCACAAGTGTATATTGGATATATTACTTTTTGTAGATATAATAGATAGATATTTTATTTCATATAAAAGGCTTGTACTGTGGATTTCCTTGTAATCTGTCCATACAGAGTAATAGCATTGTTTATTAAGAAGTATCTAGATTAAAGACTTTCTTTTTAGAGATAATAGTATAATAGTTTGATTAGGGTAGTAGTCAGTAAGACAGTATATAAGTAGTTAGTAAATAGTGTGAGGTTGGATAAAAAGAATACTAGCTAGCAATTATAAAGGAGATTTTTGAAGAAATACTTTTTGAAGGAGATTATTTTCTATTGTCAGATACTATGACAACAAGCAATGTTAATATAAGTATTATAGACATCAGTCAGATGAATATAGAGGGATTGATTAGAGATATGAGAGAGGAGAAAGTGACAAGATTGCTAAAACAGATAATGGAGGACAATGTAATGTTATTAAATTTACAAAGATAAATATTAAAGTTGTAGGTGGTAGAAGATCAGAAAAGAAAAAGATAGTAAGAGAGAAAACAGAAGAGGAGAGAAAACAAGGAAAGATGGGAAGAGAAAGAAGAGAGAAAAAGAAAGAAGAGAGAGAAGGAAGAAGAGAGAAAGAGAATAGGTGATGAATGGAGAAGAGTAGAAGAAATAAGGATAAGAGAAGAGAGAAGAGCAGAGAAAAAGTAGAAGTGATAGGAAATGTAAGAAAAAAGAAAAGAAGAAAATAGGCAAAGAGTAGTAGAAGAAAGGAAGTATTTTATTTGTGGAAGATTTAGGCATATTGTCTGTCACTGTAGAAATAGAAAAGAGAAAGAATTAGTATCAATGCCTTCAAATAGATTTGAAATATTAGAAGACAAAGTGATGCAAAGAGAAAAAGATAGTAGAAAAGAAGAAGAGAAAGATAGGAAAATGATTTTGAGAGAGAAAAAATTAAAGAGAGAGAAGTCAGTAGAAGTAAGAAAAACAGAAGTAAAGAAGAAGGAAAAGGGTAAAGAATAGAAGTAGAAGAAAGAAAAGCTGTTGAGAGAGGTTACAGTAGAGATATAATTAAAGCAGAAGAAGAAGAAGGAAGGAATCATAGTAGAGGTATTATTGGATAGTAGTGCAATAGGGTTGGTAATGAGCAAGGAGTTTGCAAGAAATAAAAAGTTTAGAAGAATGAAATTAGAAAGACCAATTTATATGAAGAATGTGAATAGATGTTAGATACAGTTCACACTAAAAGGCAAAAGCTCACAGAGTTGGCTTGGAGATACATAAAGTATAGAAACTTTATGCAATAAGCTTAATAATATGGACTTGTTAGAACAACCTTAGCTTTAGCTTATATACTATACAGTCTATCTGCCATGTAGTCGTAACTTTAGATAAGTAGATGAAGTCCAAGATAGAAGTGAGTACTGATTTGGTATATTGCTGTTGAATACTGGGAATTGAGTTTAATAGAAGTTATTTTCATTAATTATCAGACTAGTGAATTATAGTGTAACTACTAATCTTATATACAAGCTAGATATACAGGAGATGCTCAGGGTTTTAGTATATTGCTCTAAGCAAAGGTTTTAGTAGTAAGATATTGACAGAGGTCAGATAGGAGAACTCTGCCATGAAAGACCAAGTTTGATGGAAGTATTCCTATCATAGAATTGTAGATATGGTAGAGGTAAAATTGTTTTTCAAGAAACATAAAGAGAGAACATCAATAAATATGGTAGGAGAGTAGAAGTAGAGTATAATATTAGGAATGCCATAGTTAGCATACTACAATTTAGAGATTGATTGGAGAACAGGGGAAGTACAGATGACAAGATGTTCAGATGAGTGTAAAAAGAAGTAGAGGACAAGATCAACAAAGCCAGAATGGCAAAAGCAGAAAGAGAAAGAAGAAAAGAAGGAAAAGAAGCAGAGAAAGAAAAAGAAAGAATTTAGAAAACTGATAGTAGAAGAAGAAATGAAAATAGCAAGGATGATTAAAGAGAAAGAGGAAGAAGAGGAAAATTTGATAGAGATTAGAATGGTAGAAGAAATAGTTCCTAGAAGATTCCATAAATATTTAAAGATATTTGAGAAGAAAGAGTCAGAAATGATGCTAACAAGAAAGACTTGGGATCATGCTATAGATCTCAGAGAAGAATTTGTTCTGAAAAAAGAGAAGATATACCTATTATCTAGAATAGAGAGAGAGAAAGTACAGAAGTTTGTAAAAGATTAGCTGAGGAAAGGATATATTTGACCATTGAAATCACCACAGATGTCATTAGTATTCTTTGTGCCAAAGAAAAATAGGAAGAAGGAAATGGTGTAGAATTATCAATATTTGAACAGTTAGACAATTAAAAATAATTATCCATTGCCACTGATATCAGATTTGATGGATAGCATAGAGAAGAAAAAGATATTTATGAAAATGGATTTATGGTGAGGGTACAACAATGTGAGAATTAAGGAAGGAAACTAGTGGAAAGCAGCATTCTTGATGCTAGAAGGGACTCTTGAGCCAATAGTAATATTCTTTGGGTTGACAAACTCACTGGCAACTTTCCAGGTGATGATGAATGATCTGTTAAGAAATACGATAGAGGTAGGAGATATAGTAGCATTTGTTGATAATGTGATGGTGGGAATGGAGACAAAGGAAGGACATGATGAGATTATAGAAGAAGTATTGAGGAGAATAGCAGAGAATAATTTATTTGTGAAGCCAAAGAAATGTATGTGTAAAGTTGGAGAAGTTGGATTTTTAGGAGTAATGATAAAACCAGATAAAGTGAAAATGCAGAAGAAAAAGATTTAGGGAGTAATGAATTAGCTAGTACCAAGAAGCATAAAAGATGTACAGAAGTTTTTGCAATTGGCAAACTACTATAAATGGTTTGTCAAAGATTTTGCAGGGATAGCAAAACCCATTTATGAGATGATAAGGAAAGAGGTGAAGTAGAACTAGGAAGAAAGGTAGCAAAGAGTAGTTGAAGGAGAGGTTTATGATAAAGCCAGTCTTAGTTATACTAGACCTAGATAAAAAGATGAGAGTAGAAGCAAATATGTCAGATTTTGCTATGGAAAAAGTATTGTCAATGAAGTATGAAGATCAAAGTAGAGGCTAGTAGTTTATATTTCTAAATCATTGAACAAGACCGAAAAAAACTATGAAATTCATGATAAGGGGATATTGGCTATTATTAGATGCCTAGAAGCATAGAAGCATTTCTTAGAAGAAGCCAAGAGTCAGTTTGAAATTTGGATAGATTATAAAAACTTGGAATATTTTATGAAAGCTCAGAAGTTGAATCAAAGACAGGCTAGATAAGTCTTATATTTGTTAAGATTTGATTTTGCCTTAAAGCATATAACTGGCAAAAGTATAAGATGAGCAGACAGTTTGAGTAGAAGAGCAAATTAGGCAGAAGAAGTGGAAAAAGATAATGAAAATTAGATAATGTTAAAAAAGAGGTAGTTAGAAATTAGAATGATGGAAAAGAGATAGTTGTTGATTGAGGGAGCTGAAGAAAAAATTATAGAAAAAATTAAAAAGTCAGAAGTAAAGGATGATGAGATAGTAAAAATAGCAAAGAAAATAAAAAATGCAAAAGTAAAAGTATTAAGAAATAATGAGTAGTACATTGAGAATAAGTTAGTGTTAAAAGAGAGAAAGATATATGTTCCAAAAGATAAGGAGTTGAGATTGGAGATCATTTGGCTTCATTATAATATGCCAATAGTAAGATATAGAGAGCAATGAAAGATAGTGGAGTTGGTTACTAGGAATTATTAGTAGCCAAGAGTAACAAAGGAGGTAAAGCAATATATGAAAGGATATGATTAATGTTAAAGGATGAAGAATAGAGCAGAGATGTCAGTAAAAAAATTGAGATCAAATGCAGTACTATAAAGACTGTGGCAGCATATATTAGTGAACTTTATTACAAAGTTACCAATATTAAGAGGCTATAATTCAATTTTGGTAGTATACAATATATTTTTGAAAATGTTGCACTTTATTGTGATAACAGAAAAAATAATAGCAGAGGGTTTGGCTAAGTTATTTAGGAATAATATATAAAAGTTATATAGATTGCCAGAGAGTATGATATTGGATAGAGGGCCACAGTTTGTGGCAGGATTAATGAAGAAGTTGTGTAATGTTAGGAATAAAAATAAAGTTATTTATAGCTTTTTATCTACAGACAGATAGATAGACAGGGAGGAAAAATTAAGAATTGGAGCAGTACTTGAGAATATACATCAATTATAGGCAAAGCAATTAGTTAGAATAGTTAGCAACTATAGAATTTGCCTTCAATAATAAAGTCCATACAGCTACAAAGTTGTTACTATTCAAAGTTAACTATGGTTGAGAACTAAGGATGAGCTTTGAAATAAGAAAAAAGAAAAAATATACAAAGACAGAAGAGTTTGTGAAAAAGATGAAGGAGATGCATGAGGAAGCAAAAACAATAATGTAGGAGATAGAGTGTTGTTGAGTACAAAGGATTTGATGTAGTAGATGAGGAATAGAGAGACAAAGAAGTTGATAGAGAAATTTGTGGGACTATACAAAATTAAGAAAATTATATCAGAAAATGCAGTAGAGTTGGAGTTACTAGTGTTGATAAAAATTCATCTAGTAGTTAATGTAAGTAAAATAGCAATATATCAGAAGCAGGTAGAGAGACAAAAGAAAATCCTACCTCTTCTAGTAGAAACAAAAGGAGAAAATGAATATAAAGTAGAAAAGATATTGAATAGGTGAGATATGAGAGAGAAATCAAAGTACCTAATACAACTACTTATACTACCATCTTGTATGGTAGCACCTAGTAGTAAAATAGTGAATATAACACATATCTTCTCAAATATCTATCTAACTAACATCTATTATAAATGTCTATACAATAAAGTCCAAGAAAATGACTAAACAATCTATCTCATGGGCCTCTTATCTCAACTATCCTAAGAAAAACACATTAGTCCCTACAAGCTCAAAAGAGACTAATACTGTACTTAATTCTTTTATGTCAGTAGATCTCCTGGCTATAAATATGAATCATTCTTCATCTATTAGTTATATGAATACTGTTAACAGAGAAGCATTGTCAGCTTTGTTCTCTTCTTCCATATAGCCTTCTTTCTCTTAAACTTCTACAACCACTCAACCTACAGGAGTAAATGTGTCTGCAGCAAGGTAACTTGTAAGAATCAATATGCCTATATCTTATGAATAAAGCATAAAAAGTAGTGCTGAACCCATGTAGGAATCTTTGGTACTATATAACAATAATTAACTAGCAGACCTAGATCTTTGGGATGGCCTCTTCACTCCAGTTTCATTACTTGGGATTAATAAATTTATCAGAACTAATATTTAAAACATTACATGTTTGCTTCTCAGGATAGGAACATTTATTAAGTAATATTCTCTTGGTAATAAACCTGCAAAAGATTTTCTGGAACTAACAGATATCAGTTGTGCAGCTTGGCATTTCATTAATACAATTTATAAGTCTGGCTGGAATTATCTCAGTGTGGATGAAAATACCAAAATGTTTTAACAATATGTATTTTTACACTTTATCAGGAACTCTTTAGCAGTTCTTAAAGTCCCTAAATCTAATCTTTCTCTGAGCCCAGCAAAGTCAAACAACAATAAATTGGCTTTACCTATCAATAACAAGAAGTCATATACATAGGCTTTAAAGATCTGCATCAAAGATATTATTCATATTAAGGATATGTTCCTAACTGTATTATCCAAGAAAACTGTTGAGATAAACAATATTATTAACAAATCCAAACTAGTTAAACCAAAGATCAACATAACTACCAAGGGACCCTCAAAAAAACAGGTCTATGAGTAAAAGCAATATAATAATCATTGAAAGTAATACTAACTTAATCAAGACTTTATTAAAGTCCTCATCTACTATAATCAAAATTGTATCTAAAAATTCTAGGTCTTCCCTACTATGCAGAAAATACTAATAATCCAACTACTTCTGAACTAGTTAAAGAAGTTATTAAAAATCACATATCTTCAACAATATTGTCCTTACTTCAAAGTTTTGAATTATCAAGGCCTCTTCTTACTCTGATTTAGCTATAGTTTGGATTGACATATGGGACTCAGAGAGAAGATTTAAAGCCAAGAATATTATCAACCAATGATTTAATATTAGTTAATATATTACTACTATTTGTAGCACAAACATGAATTCTGGTATTCTATAGTATAAGAACTGTTGAAAATAGAGATATTCAATACTTAGTTGCTGATCACACATGTCTAGATATTTCAAATATAATAAACCTTATAAATCTAAGTATCATAGGGAAAAAGTGTGGTACTACAAAGAAAACTTCAAGATGAACCTATCAAAGCTTGCTACTAAGAAAGGCAAGCTTTGTTCTTATGTTTTCAAGTACATTAACTGCAAGGGAAACTATTAAGTAGATAGCAATTCATATTCTTATTGGCAAAACCATTTTAACAAAAAGTAGTATGGTAGAAAACAACAAGAACTCCATAAAAGTAGAATACAGTAATATAGTGATTCTGTTATTTTTAGATATAGTTTTCATTTTCAATTTCAATTTTACATGTTTGCTTTTAAATGTATATAACTATGTAGTAATTACTACAGACTTCTATTATACTCTGTGTTATAAATTGTTAATAAAAAAACCAAAGTACCTAATAAGGTAAAAAAGATATATAGTAGAAAAAGATACTTGAGAGAGATTGGAAAATTTAGAAAATATAATGGACTTGGTAGAGGATTTTGAGAAAGAAATTAAAGAAGAAGAAATAAAATGAGAAAAAAGAAGAGAAAAGAAAGAGTGTTGAATTCAGAAGTAGAGGTGTTTAGAAGGAGTAAGTTGCTAAGGAAGTATACAGCAAAGATTTTGTTTGGATAGAATAATAGGAAGTTCAAAAATAAGTATTTGAAGAAGTTAGAGAAAAGTTAGGTAAGATAGAAAGGAAAAGAGGAGCAAGTTTTTCTAGAGGTAGAACTTTGAAAAGGAAGTACTATTATAGTATACTTGGATACTAACAATTTATTTTAATTTTATTTTTAGATGATAAAAAGGCATATAACTGTGGTTATATGATAAATTACATAATATAATGTTATAGGCCTAGATTTTGGGAGAAAAGGCTGGAAAAATGATGTTAAAGTATATGTTAATGGTATGTTTATCTTATAATAGATATATAAACATTAGAGTAGGATTATTTATCATTAACATAGACTATATGTACTTATATAAATAGTATAGGAATATATTAGAGACTTCTTGTTGAGTTCTCTTGTGATCCTCATAAGATACTTTCTTATTAAGTTTATCTTAGTAATGCTATTAGTCTTTATAACTAGTGGTTGTTATAATACTAATACAACATAAAGAAAACACAAGGTGTAGTAGTTATAAGTCATATAATAAAACAAACTCTAACATATATCCAAACTATAGAAAATATAAAACAAATATGAGACAAACATTTGTAAAATATAAAGTATAATCATTTGTAACAACCATGAGTTTTAATTGCTATAATACTTCCATGATAGATAAGCTTTATTTAGAGATTCTTCTGCTTTTATAACCTATTTAGTATAGATCAGTCAATTTATCATAGTGTTATATTCTGGTTATATCCAAACCCATAGGTAATATTTATTCTTTCATCTATACTTACAGTTATTATCTAATATAGATTAACTTTATTTATTTCATATCAATTACTTTTCAGATATTACTTACAATCTCTATTTCCTGGTTACTATTTTAGACAGAGTATATTAATATATAAGTCATATAATTATAATATAAATCTCATTCTGAAAATTAATCAAAACTATTACTGTTATAACCTTAGATCCTTAGAGTGGGATAAAGGTCAAACTCTTATATTAGAGAAAACACAAGAGAATTCGATGAAAAGCTCTTTACAAAATTGTCTATCTTATATACTTCTACAAATGGTCCATGCTAAGTACTGTGCATTCTATCCTAAATGACCATGTGTAAAGCATGAGGTCAACATGTGGTGTTTATGTTGTATGATGTCACTTTGTTCCAGAACCTTCTACTTCTTTCTCTCAAGTCCTGTGATTAATGTTGTGACCACATCATCAAATATGACTGATGTGATAATGTGACCAATCACTTCTAACCCTAACTCCAGAGTTCTAAAAATAGAAAAATGTAAAATAATTGAAAATAAAATGAAAATGAAAAAATAAAATAAAATAAAGTCTATTGTTTTGCTTTCTTACAATTACTCTCTTCCAGTATTGGCAATGATATATCTTTCCACTCTTTCAATAGAATAACCTTTCTCAATCTTTCTAAGTATATTATCATACTTAAAAATAATAAACTTATTTTATTTTTATTTTTATCTAGTTTTTATTTTAGACTTAGAGTTAGAGGTTAGTGTGATATTATATGTAACTGTCACAAACTGTTACATGATATAACATAATGTTATACATTAGTCATAAGTCATATTATAAGAAATATCATAGAAAGTTCTAGAATAAAGATAATATTATACAGCATGTATTATATATGTTGACTTTAAAGAAAAATACATAGCTTTTTAGAATAAAATTCTCTTATATAAACCTTATACAAAGTTTTTTCTTTTGATCTATTCTAAAGTCTTAAGTTTGTAACATTAGAACTTGATACTCTTTTCTTGAAACTACCTAACTCAGAGTCTTTTCTTGCTTATTCTCTTATTATCCTTAACTAAGAAGCAACACTGTCTTTTAGTCAAGAAGAATTGCTGGGTTTTAGATATATATAGTATACTAGCTAGGCAGAGAAAGCTTGGCCATCTGTTTTGTATTAAAGTCTACTAATGCTTAGTAGATATATTATTATTTGTGGATATATTAGATAGTTGTTCATATAACAACTCCATACTACTAGTTTACTTATAACATAGGAGAATAGTAGAGACTCTTATGGTACTATTTAGAGTAGATATTTTTTTCTTAGAAATATTAGTATACAATTTTCTTAGAGCAGTAGTTAGTTGTTTAAGTAGTTGGTAAATACTGTGAGGTAGGACAAAAAGAGAGTCCACTAACATCTACCATATTATAATCTTAAAATCTTAAGGTTAGCTAGAAAAAAGAATCTTGTATAGAATTTATATAAAAGAACTTAATAAAGAGCTCTATATAAGATTATCTATCTTATATACCTAGATTGATGGTCTGTGCTACTACTGTAATTAGCCTATACTAAATAACTATGTATTTGCCTTAAGGTTAATATATATTTAATATATCATATAACATTATCTTCTTCTAGATTTTTCTATGATATTTTATATGACATGTGATCATATAACATATGACTGTGACATTGTCATATGACATGTAACTGTTACACTAAACTTTAATCCCAAATAAAATCAAAGAAAAATAAAATAAAATAAAAATAAATAGAGTTCAACATTCATAACTCTGATATACCAAGATTAAGTCTAGTTCAGAGTATAATTCAGAAGGAGAGACTAGTACTAGCTTTGTCATATCTTCACCTCTCATTCTACTACCACAATTATTATCACTTATACTACTCACCTTCTTACTACAACAACATGAGTTATTATAGCTTTATCAGTCTGGAACAGATGATCTAGCAGTAACAAGAGTAAATAGCTGTCTTATAGATACTAATAGCTTAAGAGAGATTAGGAGGAAAAGGAATAGTGGTTCTCTGATCTAATACTGGGTCAAATATAGAAGTAACTAAGCTACAAACATTTGATAGGGCTGCAAGCAAGGATTTGAAGTTTTTAAAAGCATGCAAACTTGACATAAGAATAAGAATGAGAAAGATAATTTTAGAGAAGTAAATTTAGTGAATATTATTACATGTGTAACTGATATTTGAAAGAAAAATGTGTTGAAAGATTTAAAGATAGGAGAACTAGAATATATAGTAGTAGGGGAATTTTTAGCAGATCTAAAGAAGAAAATTTTAGGAGGAGAGATGATAAAATGATGAAGATGGCAGAATTGAAGAGGATTAAGCAAGAAAGTAGAATGATGGAAGAATTTGTTCAAAAGTTCAGAAGAGTAGCAAGAGAAAGTAGTTATGAGAGATGACTATTGGTAGAGAAGTTCAAAATAGAAATGAATGGAGTAATTAGAAGAAAGCTTATAGAAGTAGAATATCAATATCCTTCCAAGAGTATTGAACAGTGGTATAAGAGAGCAGTAAATCTAGATAGGCATTAGAGAGAGAGTAAAAAGAAAGAAGAGAGGTTGGGGGATAAAAGAGAGATAGAAGTTTTAGCTCAAAGATTGAATATACCAGCAAATACTAGAGAGACACAATAGCAATAGATGCCATGGTCTCAAATTTGGCCAAGGAGATAGGAAATTTCTCAACAGTTGGTGCTGGCAGGGTCTGCTCCAATGGAAGAAGTAGAAAGAATAAATGCAGCTATAGTGAACCTAAATCAACAAACAGGACTTGTACCTAGGTATGATCTATATGCTATAGATATAGATAGAGGAAGAAACTGTTACAATTGTGGAGAGTCTGGTTATATTGCAAGAAACTATAGGAATCAGAGATTTGTGAAACAAGAAAGGAAGATAGAGTATAGGGACAATTCAAATAATAAGAACAATTATAATTTAAATAGGAAAGAGAATCTAATAGTTCTTGATTAGGTTCTAACTATAATAAGTTTGTAATGCTCTCTAGAGTAGTGGATAATATATTTTGCTGTAATCTAAATAATGGGAATATGTTAAGAGAAGTGACAGTAAAGATTGCCTTGAAAAAGATTGATACTCAGGAGGGAGTGACAATGAAAGTATTGTTGGATAGTAAGGTAATGGGGTTGGTTATAAGTTCAGAGTTTGCAAAGAAGCAGAAATTTAAGTTAAAGAAAATAGAAAGACTCATATATGTGAGGAATGTGAATGACTCTTTCAACAAGAAAGAACCAATTAAGCACATAGTAAAAGTCAATATTTATTATCAAGGACATAGAAAGAGAATGAAGATTAATGTAATTAGTAGACAGAAGTGGAGCATAATTTTAAGAATGCCATGGCTTGCATGTCACAATCCTAAAATCAACTAGAGGACTGGAGAGGTAAAGATGACAAAATGTCTAGAAGAGTGTAGAAAGTATGGGAAACTGAAGCAAGAAAAACAAGAGTAGTAAAAAGAAAAAGAAAAAGAAATGAAATGAGAAAGAAAGAAGAAGAGAAAACCAAAGAAAGAAAGAACAATAGAAGTAAAGAAAGGAGTAGAGAAATTGGAAATTTGGAATGAGGAAAAAGAAGTGGCAAAATCTAAAGAAGAGGCTAAGAAATTAGTTTCTCAAAGATTTCACAAGTGGCTCCATATCTTTGGAAAGAAAGCAAGTGAGAGAATGCTAACAAAGAAGTTGTAGAATCATGTGATAGAGGTAAAGAAAGGGTTTGTGCCAAGAAAGGGGAAGATGTATCTATTATCAAGGAAAGAGAGAGAAGAAGTATACAAGTTTATTGAAGAACAATTGAGAAAGAGATATATTAGACCCTCAAAATCACTTTAAATAGCACCAGTGTTTTTTATAGGAAAGAAGGATAGTAAGAAGCATATAATATAAGACTATAGATATTTAAATGAATGGATTATCAAAAATAATTGATATTCCAAATAATGATGAATGAGATCTTACATGACTTAATCAATACTAGAGATGTGGCAAGCTTTATTGATGATGTAATTGTGGGAATAGAGAAAGATAAAGGATATAATGAAGTAGTAGAAGTAGTAGTAAAGAGGTTGGTAGAGAATGACTTATATATAAAACCAGAAAAATATAAGTGAAAGATTAAGGAAGTAGGATTATTAGGAATATAATTGGACTGAAGGAGATTAAGATAAAGAAAGTGAAAATGAAAGGAGTATTGGACTAGTCAACTCCAAAAGAAGTTAAAGATATACAGATGTTTTTGGAACTAACAAATTATTATTAATAGTTTATTAAAGACTTCATAGTAATAGTTAGATCTTCACATGATTTAGTAAAGAAGGATCAGAAGTAGGATTGGATAGAGAGATAGGAGAAGATGTTTAGAAAGTTGAAGGAGAGATTTATAAAAGAACCAGTGTTAGCATTACTAGACTTAGATAAAAAAAAAAGAGAATAGAAGTAGGTGTATCAAACTATGCAATAGATAAGATGTTATCTACAGAGTGCAAAGATGGGAAATAGAGATTTGTAGCATATCTCTCAAAATCTCTAAATAAGATAAAGAGAAACTATAAAATCCATAATAAGAAGATGTTAGCAGTAATTAGAGAGCTAGAAAACTAGAGGTATTTATTAAAGGATGCAAAATTCAAGTTTGAGGTCTGGACAGACTATAAGAACTTGGAATATTTCATAAAAGCACAAAAGCTGGATAAAAGACAAACTTGTTGAGCCTTATACCTATTAAGATTTGAATTTATCTTGAAACATGTTCTAGGAACAAAAATAGAGAAAGTAAATCAGCTTAATAAAAGACAAGACTGGAAAGTAAAAGTAGAGAATAATAATAATAATAATAATCAGATACTAATTAAAGAATAATAGATTCATAGTTCAGTTAAAGTGATAATAGAAGAACCTAAAGTAGAAATACTAGAAAAATAAAAATAGCTAAGAATAAGAACAAAGAGATAGCTAAAATAGTAGAGAAAATAAAGAAGATGGGAGTTAAAGTGTTATAAGGAAATGAATGGCAGATAGAAGAAGATCTGGTATTAAAGAAAGAAAAGGTATATGTACTAAAGGATGAGAAGTTGAGAGTAGAGATAATCTAGTTACATCATGATATACTGGTAGCTAGACATGGAGAAAGATGGAAGGAAATAGAGTTGGTGATGAGAAATTACTGGTGGTCTGGAGTGATAAGGGACATAGGAAAATATATGGATAGATGTGATATATATTAAAAAATGAAGAATTGAACAGAGATATTAGCAGGGAAGCTGAAGTTAAATGAAGTACTAGAGAAGTTATGAACACACTTGACAGTTAACTTTATAACTAAGTTACTGTTAGTAGCTAAAAAGGATGTGATCCTAGTAGTCTACAACAGATTGTCCAAGATGATACATTTTGTGATAATAACAGATGAAACATTAGTAGAAGGATTGGCATAGTTGTTCAGAAATAATGTGTGGAAGCTGTATGGATTACCAGAGAGTGTGGTGTTGGATAGAAGACCACAGTTTGCAGCAGAGTTAGCAAAAGAGTTGAACAAAATGTTAAGAATTAAGACAAAGTTGTCAACATTGTTCTATTCTCAAATAGATAGTCAAACAGAAGGAACAAACCAAGAACTAGAATAATACTTACAGTTCTTCATTGATCATAGGTAAAATAATTGGCCAGAATGGCTAATGATAGCTGAATTTGTAGTAAACAACAAAATATATTTAGCAACTAAAGTATCTCCATTTATGGGAAATTATGGTAAAGAATTAAGAATAGGAGTAGATATCAGAAAGAAGAGCAAGGTAGAAAAGGTAATGGAGTTTGCTGAGAGGATAAAGAAAGTACAAAAGAAAGCAGAAGTAGTATTGAGGAAAGTACAAAATGAAATAAAGTAATAAGTAGATAAAGAGAGAAAGGAGGTTGAAAAATAAAAAAAGGAAAATAAAGTAATGTTGAGTATAAAAGATTTAGTTTTCAAAGAAAAACTAAAAATGAAATTAGTAGACTGATATGTTGGTTCATATATTACTGATGAAGTAGTTTCTACTAATGTAGTCAAATTACAACTGCCTACTTCAATGAGAATTCACCCAGTTGTAAATATTAGTTAAGTAGTATAATATAGAAAGCAAGTGGAGAGACAGAAGATAGAAGAAGTAAAACAGATAAAAGTAGATGGAGTTGGAGAATGGGAAGTAGAAAAAATCTTAAATAGAAAAAAAATAAAAGGAGTAGTGAAGTACTTGGTGTAATAAAAGAAGTTTACAGTAGAACATGATACTTGGGAAAGAGAGGAAGACTTAGAGAATGTAAAGGAAATAGCAGTAGAATTCAAGAAAAGGATGAATGTAGAAGTGAGGTGACAAGAGAAATTAAATATAGTAGAGGAAAAAAACTTTAGAAGAGAAGAATTACTAAGGAGATATATAGCAAAGATATTATAATGGAAAATTTGAAGTAAAGTATGTAAAGAAGTTGGAGAAGAACTGGTAAAAATAGAAGTTAGTTTCTCCAGAGAAGAAACCTTGAAGAGAGGTAATATCAGACTTAAAGATAATAGACTTATTTTATTTTTATTTTTATTTCTTATTTTTATTTAGTTTTTATTTTGAACTTAGGATTAGAGGTTAGTGTGATGTTACACATAACTGTTACAGTCACAAGTCACACAATCATGTATTATAGGAAACATCATAAAAAGTTCTAGAATAAAGATGATATTATACAGCATATATTATATATGTTGACTTTAAGAAAAATATATAGCTCTTTAGGATAGGCTCATAGTAGTGTAGCACAGACCAGTAGTCTAGCATATATAAGATAGACAATTCTGTACTAGAAACTCTATTAAGTTCTCTTATATAAATCTTATATAAGGGTCTTAAGTTTATAATATACATCCTTTGAAATATATCTAGTTGTCATATCCCAAACTCTAAAACATGTCCAAGACATGTTTAACTTCAATACGATATCAAATTACTGTGGGTATTTGGTCTTATTTGTGTCCAAAACTCCATCAGTAGTTTGGTACTTTATAATGAACTTAATTCTACCAAAAGTCCATGGTTATTTCACTTTATTTGAGTCAAAATTCATGGTCATATTCATCTGTATCCATTGTCTAATTATCTTCTTCAAACTCTACAAATTTACTCAGACTTTATGTGGAGTTTTCCCCTCTCTAAATCTGAACTCTTATATAGTATTTCACTAATGAAACACTCACTTGGAGATCTGTTTTAGTTACTTCTTTTGTTATTTTATATATTTAAAGCTGGTGACCCCTTTGTAATAGATAGCCTGATAATTGACTAAAGTTGACACTAAATCTCTGGTGTCAATGGTGATACGCTTTACTCCTCTCCTTATAACTCCATACAAGACTATTCTCTGAAATTGTGACCACGTGGCTTGTAGGAGGCACAATATATAAGTTGAGGCCAAGGTTGTTCTGACAAGTCTGCATCACCAAGCTCATTGTGGAAGCTTTTACACTCTGTACATGTCTGAGCCAACTCTATGGACTTTTACCTTTAAGTGTGAACCATGCCTAATACTAGTATAACAAGTAAAGATACAATATATAAGCTAAAGCTGAAGGTTGTTTTGTCATTTATGTTTTATATATTCTGGATAAGTATACTATTTATCCATCTTTTAAGAGTTTACTATAGATCTTGATTGCCAAAGTGTAAACTATATCTAATACATAGTCTAAACTCTAAGTAATATTCTTCTCTATAATAGATAGTACTTGTTTTATTTCTAAGTTATATTTTTTTATGCAATGAATAGCATTTATTCATCTCCAAGAGCATTCTTCTTTTTGTAATAAAGTTCTTATTCTTATTCTAGCTTCTGTTTTCACTTTTTTTTATGAATTATATCAATCATGAATTTAGTTTTCTTATAAAGCTAGATAAAGACCATGACCTATAATGAAGTTTCCAGTAGTTTTATACTACTTTTACTCTTTAACTATTTTAAACATCTTTTATAATATTTAAGGCTAGTAGATACCCTATACTAATCTTAGGCTAATAATTGACTAAAAATATCTTAGTTCACCTTCTTTCTTGCTTTCTCTCTTCTTGTTTATTCCTATCTATTCTAAAAATTATAACTATATAATATATAGATAGCACAATATATAAGTTGAAGCTAAGATTATTGTTGTTGTAACTACCACTCTTATATTATAATAGCAAGAGAACTCAATAAAAAGTTTTGTTGGATTCAACTACTACTTGTACATTTGGTACTTAGTCTGTGTGTAGTACTTTTATACTTACCCTAAAGTGATATTACATATTATATGATCATAGTTGTTATGGTAACCACTAGTCACAAAGACCAATAGCATCACTAAGATAAAATTATAAGCAAAGTATCTTGTGAGAATCATAAGAGAACTTGACAAGGAGTCCTCAATACATTACTACACTATTTATACAATATATAGATGGTTTGTGCTAGCAATAAATAGTTCTACTCTAAAGTACACATATTATCTATGAGTTTACCATACTATTACTATAAAGTAAACATATTTCCTAACATCATTGTTCTAGTCTCTTTTACTCCATTCCAGACCTATGATATTGTATCATGTAACTGCAGTCATATGGCTCTTTATTGTCCAAGAAAATCAAAATCAAAATCAAAAGAAAAGAAATATTGAAAATCAAGAAAAATGTCAGTGTTCAAGTATACTATAACAGTACTCCTCTCTTTAGGTTCTGCTTCTAGAGGAACTTGCCTCTCCTTTCTTTCCTTTCTATTTTACTCAATTTCACTCAAACTTCTTATTATCTTATTCAAAGAAAATCCTTACTGTATACTTTTCTAGTAACTCACTCCTCCTGAAACCCTCTACCTCTGGATTTAACTCTAACTCTAACTCCCTCTTCTTTTCTTTTGCCTTTCTTCTTTCTACTTCTCATACTTCTTTCTCACTAATTTCCTTCTCAAACTTTTTTACTAATTCTCTTATATTTTTTAAGTTTTCTAACCTTTCCTACATATTTTCTTCTGCTGTATATTCTTTTCATTATACTAAATACTTTAGTTTTTCCCTCTGTTCCTATCTATCTAAAATATTTTCTACTATATACTTCTTTTCCTCCTCTATCTTTACTGGAAAAGATAGGATCTTTTTCTGTCTCTTTATCTACTCTTGATACTTTACTATCCTGCCTACATTAACTACTGGGTGTATTCTTAACAATACTGGTAACTACAACTCCACTGTATTTTCTGATATAATTTTCTTAATTAAATATAGTGTAATATACTTTTCTATTAACTTCTTTTCATCAACTGTACTAGAAAGTCCTTTATACTTATCAATACTTTATCTTCTACTTTATACTCCACTACTTTCTTCCTATTTCTATTCACATATTTTTTCATTTTCTCCTGAAATTTTATCAATATCACTTTTACCTCCTCATATATCTCTTTCATCTCTTTTACCAAATCCTCCACTTTTACATGTTTCTTCTTTTTTCTTATATCAAAATATTCTTGGTTCTCTTCAATAGATAACTTTGAATGGTAATAATTTTGTTGCTATATATACTTTATTGTTAAAGACAAACTTTGCAGTTGCCAACCATTCCAACCAATTGCTTTGTCTATAATTGATATACATTATTAAGTACTACTCCAGCTCTTTATTTGTCTTCTTCATCTGTCTATCTGTCTGTGAGTGATAAGCTATAGATAGCTTTGTTTCTATCTCCAATATTTTATTTAACTCGTTTATCAATCCTGCCACAAATTAGGGCTTTCTATCTGAAATCACATTCTTAGCAACCCATGCAACTTCTACATGTTATCTCTAAACAACTTAGTTAAACTCTTTGCTATTATTTTTCTGTCATTACAATAAAATGCAATATTTTTGAAAACCTATTATATATTACCAAAATTAAATAATAGTTCCTTAATATTGGTAGCTTCATAACAAATCTACCAATATATGTTGTTATAATATTTCTATAACTTCATTAGATCTTAATTTTCCCACTGAGATCTCTGCCCTATTCTTTATTCTCTGACACTGATCACATCCCTTCATATATTGCTTCACCTCTTTTGTAACTCTTGGCCACTAATAATTCCTAGTGACTAACTCTACTATCTTTTACTGCTCTCCATGTCCTACTATTAGTGTATTGTGGTGAAGCCAAATAGTCTCTAGTCTCAACTTTTTATCTCTCAGAACATACATCTTTCTTTCTTTTAATGCTAACTTGTCTTTAATCTGCTATTTATCATTTCTCAATACTTTAATTCCTGCCTTCTTCATTTCTTCTACTGCTTTTACTACCTTATCATTTTTTGCTTCTGACCTTTTGATTTTTTCTATAATTTCTTCCTTTGCTCCCTCAATTAATAACTACCTCTTTTCTATTACTCTAATTTTCAACCACTCTTTTTTCAACATTATCTAATTTTTGTTATCTCTCTCTATTCCTTCTGCCCAATCTGCTCTTTTACTCAAACTATCTGCTTGTCCCATACTCTTGCTAGCTACATGTTTCAAAGCAAAATCAAATTTTGACAAGTATAATACCTATTTAGTCTGCCTTTGATTTAACTTCTAAGCCTTCATAAAGTACTCCAAGTTTTTATAATCAGTTTGTATTTCAAACTGACTTTTGGTGCCCTTTAAGAAATACCTCCATGCCTCTAAGCATCTGATAATAGCCAATATCTCTTAATTGTGAATTTCATAGTTTTTTTTGGCCTTGTTCAATAATTTAGAAATATAAGCTACTAGTCTCTACTTCTCATCCTTACATTTCATTGACAATACTTCTCTCATAGCAAAATCTAATACTTCTACTTCTACTTTTATCTCTTTATCTAGGTCTAGTATAACTAAGACTAGCTCTATTGTAAATCTCTCCTTCAACTCCTTATCTGTTGTTTCTCTTTCCAGTTCCACTTTATATCTTTCCTTGTTATTTCATGTAAAGGTTTTGCTACTCTTGCAAAATCCTTGACAAACCATCTATAATAATTTGCCAATTCCAAAAACTTCTGCACATTCTTTATACTTCTCAACACCAGTTAATCTACTACTTCTTGAACCTTTTCTGTTGTAGCAACCACTTGTCACTCAAGGACAAATGATCTCACAACGAGTAAAGCTCTCCAATGGGCTATCAAGTAAAGAGTGGGGGAATTACAAGAGAACTTGACAAGGAGCCTTTGCTGCATTGCTCCTCTATTTATATAAATTACATGTGGTCCGTGCTACAACAATATTAACTGACCCTAAAGTCCATGCTTTGTCCTCATGTCCTATTACTCATCCACATGTGTTTTCCATAAGGCCACTATGCTCCCTACATGTGTCCTGACATCATACCTTTAATCTCTGCTGTACATATGCATACCATGTGTATACCATGAAGAACCCTTGTCCCTTGATGTCATCCCTAACCCTAACTTCACATCTAGACTCCTCTCGATCCTTCTAGACCATTCTAGACTCTATCACATGACTTCCAGGTCACGTGCTCTCCATCTGTTGTAGACTAATAATAATACTATCTTACTATGTCTGGCTAACCCTAACCCTAGCCAAAGTCTGTCTGCACTCTCGTCTTATAACATTTTCCTTTTCTATCCTTATGCTATCTGGCCCTATTATCACTTCTAAAAATCCAATCTCTCTTACTTTCCATACACATTTCTTTAGTTTTACAAATAAATCATTCTTTACTATTCTTTTCAGTGCTTCTTCCACAATTTTATCATGTTCCTCTTCTGTCTCTATTCCTACTATCACATTATTACTAAATGTTGCTACATTCCCAGCCTCTATCATATCTTTAAGCAAGTCATTCATCATTGTCTGGAATGTTGCTGGTGAGTTTGTCAGCCCAAAGAACATTATCATTAGCTCAAAAGCCCCTTCTAGCATTAAGAATTCTGTCTTTCACTTGTTTTTCTCCTTAATCCTCACATTATTATATTTCCATTGTAAATCTATCTTCATAAATACCTTTTGCTTCCCTATACTATCTATCAGATCCAAAATCAGTGGCAATAAGTAATTGTTTTTAATTGTCCAACTGTTTAAGTATTGATAGTTCTACACCATCCTCTTCTTCCTATCTTTCTTTAGTATAAAGAATATTGGTGATGTCTGTGGTGATTTTAATGGTCAAATATATCTCTTCTTCAACTGGTCTTTCACAAACTCTTGTACTTCCTCTCTCTTTATTCTTGACAATGGGTATATCTTCCCCTTTTTTGGCACAAATCCTTCTCTGAGATCTACAGCATGATTCCAGGTTTTTCTTGTTGGCACTCTCTTTGACTTTTTCTTTTCAAACACTTTTAAATATTTATAGAACTGCCTTGGAACTATTTTTTCTACCATTCTCAGTTCTATCAAATCTTTCTCTTCTTCTACTATTTTTGCTATTTCTATTTCTTTCTCATCTATTGGCTTTCTAAATTCCTTCTTTCTTTCTATTTACTTCTTTTCTTTCTGCTTTTGCTATCCTAACTTCATTTGCTTTGTTACTCTCTACTTTTTTCCACATTCATTCAGATATCTTGTTATCTGTACTTTTACTATTCTCCAATCAATTTCTGGATTATAGCATACTAGCTATAGTATCCCTAGTATCATACTTTACTTCTGACCTCCTCTTATATCTATTAACATCCTTTCTTTGTATTCCTTGAAAAATAACTCTACCTTGACTGTATCTACAATTAGCCCTGCATAATTCAAGATGCCATCCACATTTCTTATATATATCAGCCTTTCCAACTTCATTCTCCTAAAATTATGCTTTCTTGCAAACTCTTTACTCATTACCAACTCTGTTGTCCCACTATTTAATAATGCTTCCCCTATAATTCCTTCTTCTTTCTATTTCAATCCTATCTTCACCATTATCTCTCTCAACAATCTTTCCTTTCTTTTTCCACTTTCTTCTTTTTACTTTTATTTGTTGTATCTCTACCTCCCTTTTTGTTCTTTGCTCTCTCAATATCTTCTTTCTATCATTTCCAACTTCAATTTCACTTTTTTCTTCCCTTTGTATCACTCTATCCTTTAATACTTCAAATCTATTTGAGAACATCAGTGCTAACCTCTCTTCCTCCATATTTCTGCAATAACAGGCAATATGCCCATAAACAAAATTCTTTCTTTCTTCTATTGCTCTTTGCTTATTTTATTCTCTTCTTCTTCTCCACATTTTCTATTACTTCCACTCTTTCTCTGCTCTTCTTTCTTCTTTTATCCTCATTTCTTCTACTTTTCTCCACTTGTTATCTATCATTTTTTTTCTCTTTCTCTTTTTTTTCTTCTTTGTTCTTCTTCTTTCCACCTTTCCTCATTTTTCCTCCTCTTTTGTTCTCTTTCTTGTTGTCTCCTTCTTTTCTAGACTTTCACTATCTGCAACTCCAATATTTGTTTTTGCAAATTTAACAACATTACATTATTTTCCATTATCTGCTTCAAATCTTTTCCCCATACATCTCTAATTAATCCTTTCATGTTCATCTGACTGATGTTTATAATACTGCTTATTACCATAGTATTTGATAACAAAAAAAATCTCTTTCAAAAATATTCTTTTTTTTCTATAAGTACTAGCTGGTATTCTTCTTACCTAATCTCACACTATCTACTGACTACCTGTTTACTGCTCTACTAACTACTGTTCTAATAAACTCTAACTAATATCTTTAAGAAGAGAATCTCTAAACTAGATGTTTCCTTACTGTACAATACTACTCTGTATAGACTAATTACAAAGAAACTAGTAGTACAAGTCTTCTACTTGAAAGAACTATCTACCACATTTACAAAAGGTGATGTATCTAAAATACACTAGTAGGCTATAATATAAATAAACAACTAAGCTTTCCCTACCTAGCTAGTATACCCCTTAAGCCTAGGGCCTAACTATAAATTTTCTTGACTAAGAAGCACAATGTCTCTTGATTGAAGATAAAAAAAGGGTAGGAGTAAAAAGAATAGGAGTCTACATAATATAGAGTCCTTAAAGAATAGTCAAGTTCTACTGTTGTGGCAACCACTAGTCACAAAGACTAATAGTATTACTAAGATAAACTTATAAGCAAAGTATCTTATAAGAATCACAAGAGAACTTGACAAGAAGTCCTCAATGTATTACTATACTATTTATACAATATATAGATGGTTTGTACTAACAATAAATGGTCCAACTCTAAAGTACATATATTGTTTACAAGTTCACAACACCATTATTATAAGGCAAACACATTCTCTAATATTATTGTTTTAGTCTCTTCTACTCTATTCCAGACCTATGACATTGCATTATGTAACTACAGTCATATATCTCTTTATTATCTAAAAAAAAAATCAAAATCAAAATAAATAAATATTAAATCAAGAAAAATAAATAAAAAGGAAATAAAAATATTAGTGTTAGAATTACAAAGAGTTGACTGTTTTATTTTATTTTTCTTTCTCTTTTTATTTTATTTTTTATTTATTTTCTATTTTGGAACTTAGAGTTAAAGTTTAGTGTAATATCACATATCACTGTTACTGTCATAATAGAAAATAGTAAAAAAATATAGAAAAAATAATATTATATAGTATATATCATATATTGACCTTAAGACAAATACATGGTCATTTAAATAGGCTAAAAATAGTAAAGCATGGACTATTAGCTTTTAGTATATAAGATAGATGATTTTATACAGAGTTCTCTATCAAGTTTTCTTGTATTAACTCTAATATAAGGTTTTTTATTAATTTACTCTTAGATCTTTGATTTGTAACAGTTAGTGTTCAATGTCAGGCATAGTTCACACCAGGGTGGAAGTCTATAAAATAGACTTGGAGATATGTAAACTTGTGGAATGACCTTGGCTTCAGCTTATGTGCTGCGCCGACTGTCTGCTATGTAGTCGTAACTTCAGATGATAGAGAGAAGTCCGAGATCAAAGTGAGTGCTGATTTGATGTATTGCTGTTGAACACCAGAGATCGAGTTCAATAGGAATTATCTTCATCAATTATCAGACTAGCAAATTATAGTGTAACTACTAGTCTTATATACTATCACAAATAAGATACTCACTGGTTGTGATACTGGGGCTGAATAGTGTTTTAGGGGTTCAGTATAAGTATATGATGATTGACAGATGATGAAAAGTATCAACAGAAATAATTGATGTTGTTAAATCTGAAGTCTAGCCCTTAGATACAGAGGTATATATACAAAAGAGTAATGGTCTATGCGCAAGCTGTTGCTATCACATGATCAAAACTTGTACCTGATGGGAGCTGTCAGCTGTCATAGCAGCTGTCAGGCTAATTTTAGAAGGTAACTAATTATGTCACTACATTAATATGCTTGTATCTCTACCAATACTTATTACTTTGAGATGTATCATATATTGTTGGAAACGGATTGATGAGCACTTCCCAACGCAAGTTCAATCGTGTGAATCCATTTAGCCACTCATGAGATATTAGCAGATGAAGCTTTTACAGCTACTGATGGTCTGATATCTCAGTCATTTATTGTTGCTTTTGTATATCCCACATATGTGCGGATAGCCCTCATTTGGGGCTTTCCAGTGCAACTTAGTTTGTGAAAATCAGTCCACTGGTTGTGGAGATACAAGCTGAATGAAGTTTATGATAATACAAATGCTTACTATAGAAGATACTCAGGGTTTTAGTGTTGAGACACTGATAGGAGTAACTCTATCATGGAAGACTGAGTTGAATAGGAGTATCTCTACTATAGAAGATGGAATACCTGGATAGTTGCAGCATTACTGTAAGACATGTTGTAAGAAAGATAGGCTTGTATAATTGGAAGGTGATATTACTATGGGAATGTAATTTCTGAATGGGTAGACTTACATATGACATCTAGATATACTCATTATTTAAGTAAGTAGTATTATAGTGGTATACTTGTAATTTTTAAGTAGAAGACTCATACTGATAGTCTACTATGATTAGTACATACAGAGTAGCAATGTTATCCAGTGATTTCCTTCTGAAGAAAATTAGGATATATTTTTCTTAAAGTAGTAGTTAGTAGGTTAGATAGTCAGTAAATAGTATGAGATGAAACTTGAAGAGAGCTTGCTAGTATTTATAGAAATTAAGTTGAGTTTGGAATATAATACTAAGAACAAGACTAATACTAGCTTTTCTCTATTATTATTTATATATTCTTATCTCTTACTTCACCACCACTATTTTTATTATTCTTACCAATTTATCCTCACAATATAATATGAGTTAACATAGTTCTAAAGAAGAAGTAGAAGAAGAAGAAGAAGTGGCTCCAAGACCTAGTAGTAAGTTCAATGTAGAAGTGGCCAAGCCATCTTTGTTTGATGAAGAAGCTAGCAATGTAGTAGAGTTTGTGACAACTTGTAGATTGTATATTAGGATGAAAATAAAGAGGATAGTGATAGAATAGTAGATATAGTAAATATTAATATATATACAAAAAGATTCTGAATTAGTAGAAGATTTTTTAGCAGAGTTGAAGAGAGAGTTTGAAGGAGAAGATGATAAATCAGCAAAGATAGTGAAAATCAAGCAAGTAGAACAAGGTCCTCAGACCATGGACAAAATTGTCCAAATGCTCAAGTATGTGATACAAGATAAGCTTTGATGAAAGAGTTTAAGAGAGGAATAAATAGTACTATAAGATAAAAGCTCATAGAGGCAGAATGTTCTCTATAAAGTATCAAACAATAGTATAAACAAGCAATCAATTTAGATAGGTATTGATTAAAGAAGGATTTAAGTAATACTTAGTCTTATCTCAGACCTAGCTAAGAAGACAAGAGATATAGTAGAGCTTGCTCTAATAGAGGAAGTCAAAGGAACAAATGTAGTCATGGTAAACTTAGTATAATAGTAGCAGATAGGGTTTGTGCTTAGGTATGACCTATATGGCATAAATGTAGATTAGAAGAGAAATTGTTAGGAACAGACTAGTTACTGAACCAGTTACACTAAAAGTATGCAATATCAAGCTTAGATTTGATATCTAGCTAATGTTATAATATGCATTTTATCCTGTACTTCTGACAGTATTTCTCTTTTAAGATATGTAGTTTCTATGTGAAAGTTATATCTACACCTAATGGTTATACTATATATCACAGTTTCAGAACCTTGATAGTCTTATAGAATTTCTAAAAAACTTTGTAAACTCTGTTTCACAGAGGATTTAATCTAATAGAAATGTGTAGCTAAGCAACTGGTACTATTCTTAGTGACATTCCTAGCTATATCATGCCTTTATGCTAACAACTGTCTATTTAAAGGAAATATAACTGCTTGAAAGCTTAACATTATGTTAGAAACAGACTAGCCACTGAACTAGTTATACTAAAAGTACATAATGTTAGGCTTAGCTTTGAATGACTAGTGTTTTAGATACACCTTATATTGTACTACTGATAGAAATTGTTACAACTGTGGGAGATTTGGTCATATTACAAGGCACTATAGGAATAAAAGAACAAATGTACAAGGATAGCACATAAGTTATCAGAACAATGATGGATATTCAAAAAAAAGAAGAGTTTGGTAGTTCTTGACTAGGCTCTTATAATAAATTTGCTATACTTAGTAAAGTAGTAGACAATGAAATGGTAACCCAAATGAAGATCTTTTAAGAGAAGTAATAGTAAAGATTGGTTTGGGGAGGATTAATATACAAGATAAAAAAGCAAAAGTGAAATGTAATTTTGGAAATCCTATGGCTTACTTGCTACAATCCTAAAATTGGTTGGAGAACAGAAGATGTGAAGATGATAATGTATCTAGAAAAGTGTGAGAAATAGTAGAAGCCAAAGCAGAGTAAATCAGAATAGCAAAAATAAAAAGGGAAAGACAAGAAGAGAGAAGAGGGAAAGAAGTAAGAGGAGAAAAAGAAGAGAAAAAGAAAAATTAAAAATTAAAAAATAATAATAATGGAAGTAAAAAAAGTAATAGATAAATAGAAAATTTGGAATAAAGAGAAGGCCAAGAAATTGGTATCTTTGAAGTTCTGCAAGTAGATCTATATCTTCAGAAAGAAAGCAAGTGAGAGGATATTGATAAAGAAGATGTAGGACTATATGATTAAGTTAAAGAAAGAATTTATACTATGAAAAGAGAAAATCTATTTCTTGTACAGAAAGGAGAGGTGTATAAGCTTATAGATAGATAATTGAGAAAAGGGTATATCAAACTCTTGAGGTCATCTTAAATAGCACTAGTATTCTTTGTATGGAAGAAGAATGGTAAGAAGGATATAGTATAAGACTACAGATATTCAAATGAATAGACCATTAAAAATAATTATTCTTTGCCTTTAATTTTGGATGTTATAGAAAATATTGGTATTAAAAAGTATTTACTAAGTTAGATCTACAATAGAGCTATGAATAAAAAAGGAAGATAAGTGGAAGATAGTTTTCATAATACTGGAAGGGTTATTTAAACCAACAGTAATGTTCTTTAGTCTAACAAACTCACTTGCAATGTTTTAGACAGTGATTAATAAGATCTTACAGAACTTGGTTAATGCTGAAGAAGTGGTGAGTTTTATTGATAATATGATAGTAAAAACAGAAGAAGAAGAATATAATAAAGTAGTAGTGGAAGTAGTGAAAAGACTGATAGAAAACAACTTATATATAAAACCTGAAAAATACAAGTGAAAGGTTAAAAAAGTAGGATTTTTGGGAGTAGTGATAGAACCAAAGGAAATAAAAGTGAAGAAGAAAAAGATAAAGGCAGTATTAGACTAGCTAACCCTTAAGAGGATCAAGAATGTTTAAAATTTTTTAAGACTTGCCAACTACTACAAGTGGTTCATTAAAGACTTTGTGTATATAGCTGGACTATTATATGATCTGGTGAAAAAGATCAGAAATGGAATTAGATAGAGAAGCAAGAAAAGGCATTTAAAGAGTTAGAGGAGAGATTTACCAGTGTTAGCAGTACTGGTTTTAGATTAAATGAGGATGAAAGTTGATATGTCAGACTATGCAATAGGAAGAGTATTATCAATGAAATATGAAAATAGATAGTGGAGACTAGTGGTATACTTGTCTAAGTCCTTAAATAAGACTGAAAGAAACTATGAGGTTTATGACAAGGAAATATTAGTAGTAATTAGGGATTTGGAGAACAGAAGATATTTATTAGAAGATAATAAGTATAAATCCAAGATCTGAATAGATCATAAGAATCTAGAGTATTTCATAAGAGTATAGAAATTAGAATCATAAACAAACAAGATAGACATTGTACTTATCACAGTTTGATTTTACTTTGAAACATAAACCAGGAATAAAGATAGAAAGAGTAGATGGATTAAGCAAGAGGCTAGATTAGAAAGTAAAAACAGAAAACTACAACAAAAATCAAAAATCAATAAAAGAGGAATGGGTTCAAGATTTGATGGAAATAGTAAGAAAGAACCAGAAGTAGATATAGTAAAAAAATAAAAAGAGCAAAAGGAAAAGATGAGAAAGTGGTTAGAATAGTAGAAGAGATGAAGAAAGCAAGAGTAAAGGTTTTGAGAGAAGACAAGTGGCAGATAAAAAAAAAGCTGGTATTGAAAGAAGAAAAAGTTTATATGCTCAAAAATAAGGAGTGGAGAGTGGATATTATCTAGTTGTATCATGGTGTACTAGTAGCAGAATATGGAGGAAGATAGAAGATGACAAAGTCAGTAATGAGGAAATATTAGCAGCTGGGAGTGATAAAAGATATAAAGAAATATGTTGATAGATGTGATATGTACTAAAGAATAAAGAACCATATGGAAGTGAGAAACTAATGGTAAATGAGGTGTCTAAAAACTATAGACACACTTAATAGTAGACTTTATCACTAAGTTGCTATTAGTGGTAGGGAAAGATATAATACTGGTAGTGTGCAATAGGTTGTCCAAGATGACATATTTTGTAGTAACAATAGAAAAGACATTGGCAAAAGTGTTGGCAAGATTGTTTAAGAATAATGTATGGAAGCTACATGGATTGCCAAAAAGTATAATATTAGATATGAGATCTTAGTTTGTGGTGGAGTTAATGAAGGAATTGAGTGAGATGTTAGAAATCAAAAAGAAGTTGTTGATAGTGTTCCATTCTCAAATAGATAAACAGATAAAGTGCATGAACCAAGAGTTGGAACAGTCCTTATAGTTCTTTGTGAATTATAGGTAAAAGATTGGCTAGAGTAGTTAGTGACAGTGGAGTTTGTAGTGAACATTTAGCAACTAAAGTGTCTCTATTTATGGCAAACTATAAAAGAAAGCTAAGAATGAGAGTGGATATAAGAAGAAAAGAAAAAGTAGAAAAGACAACTGAGCTTGCAGAAAGAGTAAAGAAGGTTCAGGAGAGAGTAGGGGCAATATTGAAGAAAGCATAGGAAAAGATGAAGTAATAAGTAGATAAGAGGAGAAAGGAAACTAAAAAATAGAAGAAAAGAAATAAGATAATGCTGAGTACAAAAGATTTAGTATTCAAGGAAAGACTAGTGAAGAAGCTAATAGATTGATATATTAGTCTGTATATTATTGAGAAAATAGTATTTGCCAACATAATCAAATTAAGGCTACTAAATTTACATGAGAGAAAAAAAGATAACTTGAAGAATACAAAGAAAGTAGTAGCTGAGTTTGAGAAAAGAATAAGTGTTATTAGGAACAATTCATATTTATCAGGATATCTGCAAATATAACATGGAAGATAGAAATAGATAACATGATATAAAGATAGAAGTCAACTTGGAAGATGGATAATCAATCTTGACTTTAATGGGAAATATTATGTTTAGCTTAACTTTGTTATATGGTTGTATTTTGGAAGAAGGTAGTTTAGATGGAAATTTAGGATGAGTGTAATACTTAATCCAAGTTAATTATTAGACTAAGAAACTATATATATTACAACTTAAGTTTTAAGATAAAATATAAACTTTGTATTGGGTTAACACAAGAGAACTCAATAAAGTTCCTAGTACAAAGTATCTATTTATATTGGGCTAATAGTATTATAAACTTAAAACCTTAGAGCTGGTCAAAAAAAGAAATCTTGTATAGGGTTTATATAAGAGAACTCAATAGAGAACTCTATATAAGATTGTCTATTTTATATACTTTAGACTGATTATCTATGCTATACTATAATTAGCCTACTTTAAATGACTATGTGTCTATCTTTAAAAACATATTATCTTTAGAATCTTCTACTATCTTCTATTATAACATATAATTGTGTGGTAGTGTGACAGTGACAGTGAGTTACATCATGTGACAATTTGTGACAGTGACATGTAACATAATCCTAATCCTAATTCTAAATCCTAACAATAGCAAATAAATAAAAATAAAAATGAGAAGAAAAATAAAATAAAGCTAAGTCTTTTTGTGATTCTAACAAATAGTCTATGCTACACTAAACCTAGCCTATCCTAAAGAGTATATATTAGTTATAAGATTAATATATAATAAATATGCTATATAATATTATTATTCCAGAATCTTTTATATCTTTCTGTGTAACATATAATATCATACTAACTTCTAATCTTAAGTTCAAAATAAGAAAAATAAATCAAAATGAAATGAAAATAAATAGAGTCTATTATATTTAATTCTGATAATATAATGACTATTATTTTTAAATATAGAAAGTATTTTTAATAATGAGACTTTTATCCTCAAGTTAATAGATAATTATATTAGATGTAGATTACACCTTATTATTCAAGATCTGATAGAATATTTCAGAAGTTGTTTGTGTATTATCTAAGAATATAGAAGATAAAGTCAGAACAATCCTCAGCTTTAGCTTATATACTATATCTTTACTAGTTATACTAGTTGTATATCTTAGAAGTGGACTTAATAAACTTAGTGGATTGGGACTATTAGAAGATAGTAAGATATATCATCACCCATACTAAAAAAGAGTGTTAATTTTGATTAATTTTCAGAATAAGCTAATATAGTGTAAACTACTGGTTTATATACTAAGTATACTATCTAGAATGGTTATCTAGAATAAATATTGTTAAGCAAGATACTCTGGTTTACTAGTAATCCTTAAATGTTGGAAATAGAGTTCATGGAGTTTGGCAAAGGACTAGTGAGAATATCTGAGAGAGAATAGAAAGAGATGTTTTGCACTGGAAGAGTTTAGGAAGTGTAGATAAGAAAATAAGTGTTATCTGTGGTTATGAGATAGATGGCTAGAATAGAATATAACAAATTGAGATAAAGTACAATTTATACCAGAAAAGAGCAAAAGAATACATATAAGGTAAGTATTATTTAGAATGGATATTAAATATGGTTGGATAGTATGTAACAAGTGCAGAAGTAAAAAGATAAGAAAAATTGAATATAGCAGAAAAAAGAGATTTTAAAAAAGTTGAAGAGAAATTAGTGAAAATAGAAGTCAGAAGTAAAACCCTGAAGGGAGGTAATGTCAGAATCAAAGATGGTGGACTTTGTTTTTTATTATTATTTTATATTTTTCATTTTTATTTATTTATTCTTTGTTTCTAATTTAAACTTAGTTAAAAAGTAGTGATATAACTATTACAACAGTCATAAAAGCATGACAGATGTTACAAGTTTGGTCACACATATCACAGTCACAGTCACATCTGTATAGGAGCAATTGATAGCAGTAATGTTGTTACAAGAGTTTTTGATCCTAGTATATTGATATTGTAACTACAAAGGCTATAATATAATCCTTTCAGGGTTCTGACCAAAATCACACATTCTAATATCTCATAGCTGCCAACCCTCATTCTAGACAATGGATTCTAGAACTTGATCAACTTCAAAAACCAGCTTCTAGGCATGACTCACCAGGTAGAAATCATAGCCATTGGTGCCTCAAACTGACCAGAAATTGTAATTGTAAGCAAAATACATATAATAATCAATCATAATTAACTTTGAAAAGTATAGGTCATACCAGACCGCAACAATCTAAGACCAGTTCAAATAAAATAAAAAGAATGGCATCCATGGAGAGCGGAACTAAAAAATCAAGACAGGATCTAAGAGGGCATCAGAAGAGGCCAAGACAACAAGTGGTCACATACTGCGAGTAGGACAACCGCAACAACGATAGCGAGGATGAGTATCAGGCACGCAGCTCTCCGGCCTGCTTTGCGTTGGTATTCAGCGGCAGTTGTCAACTCTTCAGCCGCTGCTCCAGTATCAGCAGCAACGGAGGATATATTCAGCTCAATGTTGTCTGGGATATACATATAAGTGCAGGATTCACATTTACCTTGCGTGATGCATACCGATCATGGTTCCCTGTTGGTTCACGAGAGTACCTAAGTCCTGGAATATCTCCGCAAGTTCGTGTATACCCGTCTCAATTTCTCGAATCTCAGCTTCTCGCTCTTGGATTAATGATTCCTGGTATGCGAGCTCATGCGGGGAAAGCTGGCTCTGTAAAATTTGGGCTTGTCTTTGCTCCTGAGAAGGTTCGGGCTCGTTGGTATCATGATATTCATCCTCAACCGCCAACTTCACGCCTTGTACAACCGTCCGCTGCTTTTCTGCGCTTACTTGCTGTGCGCGTTGGAACGCTACGAGAGAAATTTGAAAGTCATGTGAGATTTTCTGGAGGGCTGTCTTTTGATTCGGCTAATGTTCCATGATATAAGAGCTATGGTCAAATTGTTCGCTGTTCGCTTGAGACAAACCAGTGTAGATTGAAGATTTGAAAGCTGCTTTAAATCCTCTGAGCCACGTTTCGCCATTGCGCGTGTAGATTCTGTTAAATCATGTCTGGAATAGGACTCAGCAGCCAAGAAGGGAGAGGATCCAAACAGGGCGTACAAGGTCTTCCTCAAGTTCGCAGAATCCTTGGGTGTGCCAAGCTGATCCACCAGCTTCAATATGCCCTGGACATTGGCGTTCATCTTGAATTGCTGCAATGAGAGTGAATGCTGGAGATCCTTAAAGTCCGCATCTTCGCGCGACTGTGGTACAAACAACGATGCCGACCGTACTGCCTGACCTGCTTCAATGTCCTGGAAGCTCATAATAGGGTGATAAAACGTTGTGCTTGTGCGCGGCTGTCCCCGCATGTTGGTTGCCATAAATGGATATGTGATCCCACTACTCATCTCAACACTTAAGTTGCTGTGCTCTGTGAAAGTGTTCAAGTGCAACAGACTACCGGACCGTGTCAGTTTCTGTAGCATTATAGAGCCAACCGACAGGAATGTCACCGGACAAGAAACTTGGACATCAGCAGACATTGCAGCGGACCGTGGTGTGGTATTTTAAAACAGTCATACAACAATCATACGAAGACATCCAATTTTCAGGATGCTCCTCCACAGCGTACGACTCTTGACACTCTCACACTTCTTGTTCTCAGTTTTTGGGTTATCGACGAGATTATTTGCCTGTCAGGTCCAGAAAGCTGAAAACTTGTCTCCGTTAACTGACTGTCCCCTGGGGACAATTTACGTTAGCCAGAATCCAGATGATGAATTCGCTCATTTTCATCGGATTCAAGATGCGCTGGAGTCACTGTAGGGTCTCTCCGTCCTTGTAAAAACTGACGACAAAACATTTGAAATATACTTAGACCCAGTAACACATCAGAAATCATCCTCATCGGAGCAGGAGAATATCATGAGACGATCAACGTAACCCGACAAGGTTCACTGACCCTCATCGGACAACTCCCTGCTGGCGCAAAACTTTCTCCAAACTTGCCATTCTACTCAGATCCACCGTTCCTGAGTAACCTCGTGCAAGTGTGGGATGATAAATTCGTACAAAATGGGATAGATGATGCACAATCTGCAGTGCTTCTGGTTGCACCATCCTTCAACGCTTCGTTAATTGGTGCCGGACCAACAGGTGCCCCACTGCAACCACGATTTGGGACCCCTGACTTCAAAGCCTACAACATTGATTTTCAAAACCGTGCTGTAAGCATAATGATTGCCCGAGCAGAGATTCAACTTACCACTGCATCTCAGGCCGACTTTGCCATCTCCCAAGCTTTAGTCACCGATATCTCCTACGCAAATGCGTCTTTTTATGGTTGTTCTTTCGCAGGTTTTCAAGATACATGGTACACAGGTAGAAATGGAAGCACATACGTTGCTGACAGTGTGATCTATGGACAAACAGACTGTGGGATACTATTTCGCTTCCTTGATGCTCCAGATTTATGTGAAATCAACCATTAGACCTCTTCGGATTCGGAACTGCGTAGGTTGACATCTGATCGCGTTGTCAAATACTTGGTTTACAAGTTCGGTATAGGTGGTTCGAGAAAGTAGTCCTGGCTAACAGAGCTTGCGGTGGAGGCATCGTGGCTTGGAAGGGAACCAGTTTGATCGATGCTCCGGGCAACCGATATGGAGCCTACATCTCCAACTCAAGAATAATCAGGGTAAGGCTATGTTTATCTTTGCAGAAAGCCTTTGCTGACATCTACAAAGTCTCCCGATGCCAATAAGACGACAGTAACAGATCAAAGATGCTTCTTAGGTTTGTCCTGTCTAATAACCCGTGTTACAGAAACTAAAGCACAGTAAACAGGGCGTCCTTGGAATGATCTAGCCACCACAGTTTTTTTGAACACCTTCATGGATGATAGCATCCGCCCAGCAGGATGGACAGCATTTAATGATGACAGGTAAGCTCCAGCACCATCAGTGGCACAGTTTGTCTCAGAGGCAAACATGATTGATTTTTTCTCGTTCCCTCAATAGACCTGTCATCGCTAACACGACTTTTTATGCTGAGTTCAATTCCACAGGTCAGTAGATTCCTGATACTATGATGGTAAACAGCTAAGCGCTGCGAGTCAAGGTCCAGGAGGCAACACCTCACAGCGTATCCCACAGGAGCATTTCCTCTCAGCGCAAGATGCCAGCAACTATACCGTCGATACTGTATTTATGGGGCAGCCTGAATGGATCGATGTCGAATATCAGTTCTGATTACATGCTATCTACAAGTCAAATAAAATATCTTATTCAACAAGAGTGATAAGTATAAGCAAGTCTGATAACAATACCAGTAATTATTGATCTAATAGAATTATAGTTCTAGAGATATACTCCACTCTTGGTGGATTCTAGTCACCAGTGAAATCTTGTACTTAATCTATCATTGATCTATCTTTAGCAACTCCTCTTCTTTGAAGATTAATAACTCCAAGTCTTGGAATAACTTTAGAGTATTACATCTTGTGAAAGTGCAGCAAGTTACTGTGCTCCTATAGTAACCGCTCCGGTTCAACTCCAAAACATACAAGTCACCTGTTTTATACGGCACATCACGTGGACATTCGCGCTCAGAGTTGAACCCGGTATCTTTTGTCCTCCTCAAGCTGAGATACTCCTACTCACCTCTTGAAATACCTATATACCAATAACAAGCTCTTCTGACATAGAATGACTTCTGTGGGTTCTGTTACCCGCCAAATTGCCGCCCTTGAAATCTCAAACAAGAAAGGCAATTCCTCATCTATGTCTTCGTTGAAATCCTCGCATTCCAAGCAGCCAAGCCAAGCAAACATTAACAAGCTTCTCACAAAATTTGCTCCCCCGAATTTTCACACAATCTCCTATGCAAATTCCAAACCCTTGCATCCCTCTTCATTGCGAAACCCCACTCCAGACACTACGAATTCTGGCAAGACCGCGAGCACCGCCTCAACTCAGTCAACTCAGTTCACTTACCAACAATCGATAGACATAGGACAGTATGACGGTGGACTCGAGACAGAAAACGAGAAACGTGGCGAACGTGTATATGGAGAGGCAGCCGAAGAACTGGCTCTGGACTCGAGTATTTCAAGGTATCGTCCTGAACATCAATTCAAGAAAAAAATTAATCATTCATCAGAAAATCACCCACTCGAGAATGGAGTCTACACGGATTTGATATGGGCCGACCACTCGGTAAAGGCAAATTCGGTCGTGTCTATATGGTACGCACGAAGTGCGAGCCCCACTATATTCTCGCCTTAAAAACCCTCTATAAATCTGAGATCGTTCAATCCAAAGTTGAGAAGCAGATTCGACGTGAAATTGAAATCCAACAGAACCTCCGCCATCCAAATGTTCTCCGCCTCTACGGATATTTCCATGACGAGAAACGCATCTTCCTTATGCTTGAATTCGCCGGCAAGGGAGAGCTTTACAAACAACTTAGCAAACATGGATGCTTTACCGAGAAGCGAAGTGCCCGATACGTCGACCAGATGGCTGATGCGCTCATGTATCTTCACAGCAAACATGTCATTCACCGTGACATCAAACCAGAGAATCTGTTGATTGGCATCACTGGAGAGCTGAAGATTGGTGATTTCGGTTGGAGTGTTCATGCACCAGGCAACCGTCGCGTGACCTTGTGTGGTACTCTGGATTACTTGCCTCCCGAGATGGTTGAAGGCAAGGATCATACAGAAAAGGTCGATTACTGGGCCTTGGGCGTCTTGACGTATGAGTTCCTCATTGGAAACCCGCCATTTGAAGATCGAAGTAGTGTCAATAGTGCGTGATCTCTGTCTTATCGTTCTGCAAATGAACTGATGGAACAACTATTAGATACGTATCGCCGGATTGCGAAGGTTGACCTTCGTTTCCCATCTACCATGTCATCTGATGTCAAAGACCTAGTCGGCAAGGTATATGGTCCAACATCTTGCGCAAAAATGAGGAATTGACCGGCCAATTAGCTCTTGCAATACGAACCTGACAAGCGTCTCGCCCTTTCAGAAGTTCGAAAACATCCCTGGATCGTCAAGTACCGGCCGAGCGGAACTACTGGGTGAAGAACGACGACTTTTGCGCTCGTTGTGTGATCTATATAACTCGGTCCATGATCATGATTCTTGGACTAGATTATCAGACAACTTTTTGATCTGTTGTTTATGGAATGTCTGTAACAAGGTTGCCTTGTTTCCAGTTCTAGAAATATGGATGAATACTGTATATGGGATATCGGGCATCCAATCTAGTTTGTATCTGCAAAATAACTTTCGAAGGAGATATTTCTTTTCGGTTGAGTGTTCTGTAGGTGATGAAACTTATCCGCCAATTGCTCCTACTTGAGCAGGGCCCAGAAGCGAAAAGGTACAGGTAATGTTGCACCTCGGAGTAGAGTCCACCAGGGATAACAGCTACCAGTAACTTTACCCTTACCCTTATACTTACCCTCGTTAATACCCTTAGGGGTCTACTTTACCCCTACGAGCTTTGACTTTATTCTAACTACAACCCTAAGAATATATTATCCTAAGAGTAATGTATATCTTTGAGAGCATATTTTATCTTGAGATTCAAATATATTCTTGAGTATGCTCCATCCTTGAGGGTATACCCTACCTGGTGGGTTCTACCTTGGAGAAGAATATCATAGAAAATCCAATACACATACATGTTCTTGCTGAAGTACCTCTTCTCCACTTTGATCTCTCCTTTCCTTTATCAAGACTTTTCCTCACAAGTATTAATACTCATAAATTATAATTGTGAAATATGACTTTTTCTAGAGGTCAATCTTCTGAGTAAAATGATAGAAAAGAGAGAGAAGTAGGGTTTCAAGGATCTACAGTGGATATAAGAGAGAACTAGTTGTTAAATTATAGTTTCACATTATAATTAGGCTTATTGTTTCAGTATAAAAGCAGCCCCTTTTCATATATCAAATCTCTCTGGTCTGAGTTATCTACTGAAAGACATGATTCTATTGAAGAACCTTTTTGGTTTCCTTGATTTGGGACATTCTTATATTCCATAGTTGAAGAGAACCAATGAAAGATTCTGAAAGACTCTAATATCTAGTGATACAGTATCATATTCTGAGATTATCTGTGCTGTAGCAATGTCAGACATGATTCACACTGAAAATCAAAAGTCTTTC
>JAJOHK020000059.1:0-50770 GCA_022457215.2 Leucocoprinus gongylophorus
CAAAAGCATCTGCTCGTTTGCAATCTTTTGTACATGCTTTGTAGACCTATTTTGTACAAAGTATTGTATGTGATCGAGCTTGAGTTCTGCCCTGTCAGTATTTTCCTCGTCACCAATAGTTAGTATCGATCATTTTGTATTATCTAATATCATCATCTTTTGCATTTCGTTTCCATTTTTTGTTACAGCTCTGGTAGCACACGAAATTGATGTATTATTATCTGCTGTGGATGAACAGTAGCTATTTTCCACTTAAAAATTGTCTTATCTATTCTATTCCTCTTTCTTGTTCTATTGTTCTCTGGTGTTAAGTATGATTCACACTCCAAGCAAAAGTCTGCAGATATTGAGGATGTGTAGGGCAATTAAGTGGAAGCATGGAAGCATCAAACTCCAGAGGAATCTAATTTTATGATTGTGAACTACCTTGCCTATGACTAATATTTATTTTTGTCAATTAGGACTTAGCTGTTAGAGCAACCAGGGCATAAACATATCAAAACTCCAGAGAAAACCCAAGGTTCTAAGTACTCTCTACCAGTTCATTCCAATCAGGTGTTCTGGAACACTTGATATCTCCAATTGTCAACAGTGACATCATTACTAAGATTGGATTTTTTTTTAATCAGCAATTTATTACATGGAGTGCATAGGCAGACTATGGTAGCTACTTTGTAACTACATTACATAAGACCAAACAATATGTAACTAAAAAGAAAAAGACTAAGAAAAAAGAAAGAAGGAAGAAGGAGAAAGGGAATAAATGCTATAGTGCAATTGGGAAAAGTATTGCTATTAGATATCAAGAATACAAAATGACCTATAGTGTCTCACCTCAGATTCCAATAGTTGTTAAACCTCCTGCATTTGTGAAGGATATGATGTTTTGTTTCAATTGGATAGTTACTGCATAGACAACTAAAGTTTTCTTTAGGAAAGAAACAAAGATGATACTCTCCTATAGGAACATGATTAACAATAGCTCTTGTGGCTCTAGCACATAGCAAATTTGAATGATCAAAGTATTTAAGCCATGAACCTCTTTTAGAGTACAAAGGTTCTAAAGAGTGGAGATCATTATCAAGGAGGTCAAGGAAGTGTTTTTCTCTTGCTTCAGATACTTAAAATGTCATTTTCCAATTCTGTAGAATATTGTCACATTCACTTTCTCTTTCAAAGTCCCAAGATGATTTGCATAGTGTTACAATCACAAGACTTTAGAGTTGGTCAAGTAACAGAACCTTGTATAGAGGTTAACACAAGAGAACTCAATAGAGAACTCTGTACAAGATAGTCTACCTTATATACCTATCTATATAGTCCATGCTAGCTACTGTACACCCTACTCTAAACTACCATATATAAGCCTTAAGGTCAACATGCATTGTATACATTGTATGATATCATCCTTCCAGAATCTTCTATGTTCTTCCATGTGTCATGTGACCATTACTGTCACCATGTCATCTGATGTGACTGATGTATAACCAAGTGATGTTATCACTAACCCTAACTCTAAGTTCTAAAAATAGAAAAATCAAAAATAAATCAAAAATAAAATAAAGAATGAGAAAGAAAATAAAAAGAAACTAAGTTCACTTTCTATAATCTTGATATATAAGAGTAGAGGAGTAAGATTAAATTTCTTCATCTTACTGTCAACTATAGAGTGAAGGGGCTATTTGTTGCTATTAGAGCAATTCCAGAACTCAATTGAGTTTAAAGATTTCTTGTTGAAAAAAGATCTAAGTTCTTTCAATATAACTATCAATTGGATTTAATATGGGTAAATTGTTAAATCAAATCAGTAACTACAATAATGTAAAAGATATTGGAAAATTGAGTAGCCTGATTAATGCCATATCTAGTAGCAAAAAGTTCAGTTTTTGTAGATGTGACATTAACACCATAATGAATATCAGACATACAAAGCTCTATTTTTTATTTAATTTTCTTTTTCTTTTTACTTTTTTCTATTTTGTTTCTTCTTGGATCTAGGGTTAGGGTTAGAGTGACATTATGATCACACTGTCACACATCAGTGACATCATATAACATGGTCACAGTAATGGTCACATGATCACAGAGGACACATAAAACATAGTAGAAGATTCAAGAGCAATAATATTATACAATGTATATAATATATGTTGTCCTTATGGCTGATACATAGTCTTTAGGACAGACTAGAAATAGTTGAGCACAGACCATTACTAGTTAGTATATATAAATAGATACATTGTACTAAGAACTCTATCAAGTTCTCTTATGTTAACTCTAATATAAGGTCCTTCTTATCAACCAACCCTAAGGTCTTTGAGTTGTAACAATGAATAGTTTTCATAACAGAATTTGAATACAATAGATGTACACAATAGATATAGTAATATTGTTCTTGATGCTAGTATCTAATACTACTACAGCTGATTTGGAATTGCTTGAAGTATGAAAGATATATTCATCTAATTTGTGAATATAAGCATCCTTGCTTTCTTTGTTTTTACAAATAGCATGATGAAAAGAAAAACAGCTAGGAAAAATGTCAATTAACTAAGTACCAGAAGAGAATTCATGGTTAAGAGAATCAAAAGATAGGAAAATGCTATTAAGATGATTATTAGCATCTATAATGAAGCCCTTGATCTTAATCCATTGCTTTAAGAATATATTCTCTAACAAAAGACAATAAAGACTTGCACTTTCTGTATATTTTCTTTCCAACAGAGATTTGATTGCATGGTTTTTTGGCAGAGTTGAAATTCTGAGTTAGTAGTGACCACTGTTTTTCTAAAGATAAAGATGAATAGGAACCAAACTGGCTAATACTTCAATACCTATAGTAGGAGAAGTACAAAAATATTATGACCTTAAGCTAGAGCTCAGGTTGCACTTAGGCAAAGGCTTGAGAGAAGTTAAGGGAGATATATAGAAGTGGTAAAGTGTAAGGATACAGAATAGTATCTACACTATATATACTAGTTAGAAGTAAAGCAATGTGTAGTACATGAGGCAAGTGACATAAGGAAACAATAAGAATAAGGCAAGATTATAGCACCTACTACATGAGGTGCTGACTGAGACTACTTGTGGTACAGCCAATTATATCATCATACCTTTTGCCTTTCTCCATGCTGTCTCTAGGAGGTATCAATCATAACAATACCCCCATTTCAGGATTCATGTTCCTATGAATCAGACTAAAACCTCCAGTTCTCCTACCACATGTATGGCCACTATCTTTTTGCTAGAGCCGATAATAATTTGTTCCCTATTGTCAATGGCTATGAAGTAAGGTTTATGTGGTGGACCTTCTTGGAACATAGATATTTGATACCCATTTCTTGATATTTCCATATTATGTTTTTGATCCAAGAATGTCATTGCTACTTCTTTCCAGAATATAGGATCTTGTTCTCCTCTGGATTTAAGGGCTTGATAGTATAGTGGTGGTCTGAATATTCTTGTCTGTGATAGAGTTTTCATGAACTTCATGTACTTGGTGAGGTTTTCAACTTCATCTGTTATAAAGCTTGTCTCTGATAATGACGATGTTGTTGAAGATACTTTGTATGGTCTAACCAGTATGACTTCTTTATTTTCTACTACTCCTTTTTCTTCTTTCTTTTCTTCTTCAACATATAACTCTTGGATTTCTCAAATATTATTGTCTATGTATTTATTGCCTTTTCCTTTATATTAATCTAGTTCATCGGCCAATATCCTCTGGACTTGGAAAGCACATTTGTCCATGTCACTTTGAACTAGATATTGAAGGTCCTCCAATATTTGAGTGATATTGGTGGCGTTCATGACTTGATTGTTGATACTTGCCATTAAAACTAATCCTTTTACTTCTGTTATCGTTGTGTTAGCTTCTTCTACCAGTTTCTTGATATCCTTCACCAATCTTTGTATGTCTATCATTGTTTCCAACCCCTTCAGCATCTTGTGATACAGTCTTGACCAATCTTCTCTTTCCCTCTTCATGATTTATGCTTGATCCATGTTGTTCAATTTTCTGAAAACATATAGGTTTAGGGATGCAGATGCCATGGTGTAAGTATTGTTATTTGTGATTTGAGAAGACATTTTGTTTGTAGGATTGCTTTAGAATTTGAGTGATTTCTTGGGCTGTCAAAGTGGGATTTTACCCCCCCTCTTTATAAGTTTTGACTCAAATACCTCATCCAATAATCTTCTATTGCGTCTTTTGCATGAGGCAATCCTGATTCCGCTATCCATTGATCATGTTTGTCTCCATATCCTTTCCAATGAACCAAGTATTGCATCCCCCTTCCTCATTTCCTGTACTTTCTAACTTCTTCTACCTCATATTCCTCTTCTTCATTAATAATCATTGGTGAAGATGCTGGGTCCTCATGCTGTTCTTTGAACTTCAGCTCCACACATCATGTTAGAAGGTTCTCGTTAAAGACATTATGAATCATCCATTCTTCTGGAAGTTCCAGTTGAAATGCTTCCAAACCAATATCTTTTGCGATCCTAAAAGGTCCATATCTTTTATTGTCCAGTTTCTTTGAGGGTTGGTTTGATTGGATATTCTTGTTTTTCAACCACACATGGTCATCAACCTTCAGTCCTTGAGGATTTCTTCTTTTCTTGTTAAATTGTCATTTCATGTTCTTGTCAGGCGTGGTTCACACCGGGGTGGAAGTCCGTAGAATGGACTTGGAGATGAGCGGACTTGTGGAACAACCTTGGCTTCAGCTTATGTGCTGTGCTGCCTGTCTGCCGTGTGGTCGCAACTTCAGATGAAGGAGAGAAAGTCTGAGTGAAAGTGAGTACTGAATGGTGTGTCGCTGTTGAACACCGGAGATCGAGTTCAATAAGAGATTATCTTCGTCAATTATCAGACTAGTGAATTACAGTATAACTACTAGTCTTATATACAAACTGATAATATAGGAGATGCTTGGGGTTTCAGTGGGAAAACCCCTATTGCCCTGAGCAGAGGTTTCAGTGTTGAGACACTGACAGGAGTAACTCTGTCATGGAAGACTGAGTTGAATAGAAGTATCTCCGTCATGGAAGACGGAATACCTGGAGGGTTGCAGCACTACCATAAGACGTGTTACGAGAAAGGTGGCCACTGTGGAAGGCGGGCTTGTATGATTTGGGAGTGGTTTCACCGTAGGGATGTTGTTTCCGGACAGGTGGACTTGTATATGACAGTTCTTCTATACTTCTTCTATTGTGTTTGTTGCCTGTTCCTAGCTTTTCTGTAGTTCCTTCATAAATTCTTCTACTCATGGAATCTCTGTTTGCACCATGAGGTCTCCTTTCCAAGGATATCTTCCAAAGTTTAATTTGAATGGTGTCCTTCCAGTCGTCACATGTTTTTTGTCATTATACTAAAACTCTGCTGTGAATAACCAATCTGTCCAATTATCTTGTTGGTAATTCACCTAGTGCCCTAGGAATGTTCTGATTTCTTGATTTATTCTCTCTATTTGACCATCTATTTGAGGATGGTATGCCGTTGATAATTGTCTTTTGGTTTCTAGCACTTTGGTAAATTCTTCCATGAACTTTGATACAAATTGTGGTCCTTTATTGCTGAGAATCTTCCTGGGTACTCCATGTAGCTTCTATATTTCGTCCCTGTAGATCTTTGCAATTTGTTATGATTGATGTCTCCTGGAGACAGCATGGGCATGGGTAAAGGGTATGACGACAACGATCAGCTGCGCCAAAGTAGTCTCAGTCAGTGCCTCATGTGGTAGGCACTATAACCTCACCTAGTTCTCGTTTCTCTTCTTGCTACATCCTCATGTACGATATCTCATGGACTCTTCATGGATATTCTCTAGTTGTATATATAGCGTAGATACACTCTTGTATCCTTACGCTTTACCAATTGTATTCATCCCTTACACTTCCTCAAACCTTTGCTTTAGTTGCAACCTGAGCTCAAGCTTAAGGTCGTTACATTTGGTAAAGCATCAATGAGCTCACCTTGCAAGAGAGGTGCAGTAGAACAAACCTACGGATGAAACGAGACAGTGTTATCTGTCGAGGAACGAAACACATGTAGTACAAACTATGGGAAGACAAGATGAGTTCAAAAAGAACAAACGATATAGAGGCATTGTCGGAACGACTAGGATTCTTGCAGATCAATGAAGAAGCCTCAATGAGTGAATACAAACAGACAGACACAGAGATGTCGGTAGTACAAGCAACAACAGCTGCAGCAGTCAGCGAGAACGTTCAGGCAGGATTGCTGAAGAATATGGTACCGGACCCAGGGTGGTTCGATGGCAACCGATCTAAATTTGAAGATTGGTAGAGGGGAATCAGATTATTCCTCAAGAGCAACAGAGTCAACAGAATGGACGATAGGATCACTGCAATCCTAGCTCACCTTAGGGGAGGTGTAGCGGGAATATATGCACAAAAGAAGCTCGATGAGCTAGATGAAGACAACGATACCCAGGACTGGGATGATTTCGTAAAAGAAATCAAGACAACGTTTAGTGACAAGTCCAAAGCAGTGGACGCAGAATGGAAGATCGAAACATTCAAGCAAGGCAAAAGGAACACAGCGGACTTCATAATAGAGTTCAAAGCACTGGCCATGAAGGCAGATACAGATGAGCTTCATGCCATCTTTCTGTTGAAGAAGAACATACGACACGATATCATCAAGACGATACTGGGATACCCACCCATAGCAATGCCCGAGACACTCAAGGAGTGGAAAGTGGCAATCACATCTGTAGGATAAGGATATGAGTCCACAGAAAAATGACAAGATTACAAAACGGCCACAGAAACAACATACGGAGGGAGAGGACAACCAATGGATATTGGAAAGTCCAACAACAACTTTAAGGACAGGAAGCCAAAGTGCTTCAACTGCAACAAATATAGACATATGGCAAAGGAATGCCGAGCAGAGAAAAGAGAACGGGATACACAAACCTGTTTCAAATGCGAGAAGAAAGGACATATCGCCAAGAACTGCAAAGGAAAGCAGGTGATGAAGAAATGCAAGATACAAGAAGAAGAATCAGACGATGAAGATAACAAGGAAGAGGAGAAGGGTTTTGGCGAAGATCTCGAGTAGGCACGGTACGGAAGATCTCCCATGTAAAGTCCCAGAATAAATATATTATTCCGAATTGCCAAACAAGCGAGAGAAAAAGGGAACTTAACGTGCAAGCAAAAGTCAAGACGAAGAATAGCAAGAACCTGAAAGTAAAAGCACTAGTAGATTCCAGGTGTACCCACACAGGAATTGACGAACAACTGGTCAAGGAAAAGAAAATCCAAACCAAGAAGATCGACTTCTCTTTCGAAGTATTCAATGCAGATGGAACAAAGAACAGAGAGGTGACCAAGGTAGCGCCTCTAGAAGTTGAAATCAACGGCTACAAAGAGACACTAGAAGCAGCAGTAACAGATTTAGATAGAACGGACATGTTTTTAGGACACGACTGGTTGGTTAAACACAATCCAGAAGTCAACTGGAAAAACGGCACCATCAAGTTCACAAGATGTCTGGGCAACTGTACCATGACACACAAAGACATATGGTTCAACTCCAGACAGACAAAGGAAACGGTAACAGACAAAACAGAACAGGACAATGGCAAAATTGGAAAGGAACTAGATAAAACAAATCCAGAAGATCTACCAGATTATATTCGACCTTTTACACATCTATTCAACAAGAAGAAATTCAAGAAATTACCAGAAAGATGAGAATGGGACCACGAGATAAACTTAATGGAAGAAGCACCAAAAGAGTTAAATGCCAAAGCCTATGTGATGACACTAAAAGAAGAAGAAGCATTAAATCAATGGCTGGATGAACAACTTAAGGCTGGACTCATTATGGAATTGAAATCAAGATATGCAGCATCCTGTTTTTACATCCCAAAAAAGGACGGTTCACTACAATTAGTTCAAGACTACAGAAAGTTGAATCAAGTCACGATAAAAGATAAAATGCCATTACCACTAATTGGAGAAGTAATCAACAAGCTCAAGGAAGTAAAATACTTCAACAAACTGGACTTAATCTGGGGATACAACAATGTACAGATTAAAGAAGGGGACAAATGGAAGGCCATATTTTTAACCAACAAAGGATTATTTGAACCGCAAGTAATATATTTCAGACTATGCAACTCGCCGGGAACATTTCAACGGATGATGAACAGCATCTTTCGAGAACTATTGCATGAAGGAGTATTAGCCAGCTATATGGATAACTTCATCATCCCAGCAAGAACAATGGAAGAACTGGAGGAAAGGACAATCAGGTTCTTGAAGATAGCAGAAAAACACAATCTGTGTTTCAAACGATCGAAATGTGACTTTAATATGGAGGAAATCCCTATCCTAGGGGTAATAGTTGGCAGAGGTCAGGTTAAGATGGAACAAGAAAAGATCAAGGCAGTCAAGAAATGGAAAACACCAACGAAAATCAAGGACGTTGAAAGCTTCCTAGGATTCGCCAATTTCTATCGACAGTTCATCTACAATTTCAGCCACACAGCAAGACCATTGAACGAATTGAAGGGCAAGAAAGAATGGAAATAGGAAAAGGAACATCAAGAAGCATTTGAAGAACTCAAAGAGAAGATTACGAGTCAACTGGTCCTCTCTTTACCAAAAAAGGAGGGAAAATTCAGAGTAGAAACAAATGCTTCGGGACAAGCTATAGGAGAAGTGTTATCTCAAGAGCAGGATGGAAAGTGGAGACCAATAGCTTTCCTGTCAAGAATGATGCAAGCAGCAGAACAGAACTACGAGATCTACAACAAAGAACTACTAGCAATAGTAGAAGCACTCGCAAAGTGGAGACAATATCTGTTGAATGCAGTGGAACCCTTTGAAGTCTGGACAGACCACGAAAACCTCAAATATTTCAGGGAGCCACACAAGCTAAACGGATGGCAAGCTCGATGGTATTTGAAGTTACAAGATTATGACTTCACGTTAAAACACATACTGGGGAAAACAAACACAAAAGCAGATATATTATCACAGAAAGACCAGGTCAACACGAAGGAGGATAACAAGGACATACAACTACTCAAGGATGAAATGTGGACAAGGAAGACAACAGCCAGGATTATGATGTTGGGATGAAAGATGGTGCCAGAAGAAGGCGACATACTCAAGAGAATTCAAAAGAACAATACAAGAGAAAAGGAAGTGACTCAAGCAATAAAGAAGGGAGATGGATTAGCATGGGAAGAAGATGAAGTGGTATACATGGATGGAAGGGTATACGTCCCAAACAACAAAGATCTCAAAGAAGAAATTCTGAGAGAACACCATAACCCAGCAGATGTTGGACATCTGGGACAACATAGGATGCAAGAGTTAATCAAGAGAACATACTGGTGGCCAGGACTTAAAGAAGATGTCAAGAAATATATTTAAGGATGTGTTAAATGTCAACAAAACAAAGTGCAACACCAAAGAAAGACGGGAGAACTACATCTATTGGAGATTCTAGAGGGACCATGGCAGGACATCAGTATCGACATGATAGGACCACTACCGAGTTCAAACAGAATGGATGCTATAGTGGTAATTGTGGATCGATTCACAAAGATGATTAGGCTCAAAGCAACGACAACAAATATTTCATTGGAAGGAATTGCCAAGGTTTACAGAGACGAAATATGGAAAATTCATGGAGTACCCAAAACAATTCTCAGCGATCGAGGACTGCAGTTTGCATCGAAATTCATGGAAGACTTTACTAAAGTACTGGAAACAAAGAGAAAATTGTCCACAGCATATCATCCTCAAACTGATGGACAAACAGAAAGAATCAACCAGAAAATAGGAACGTTCTTACGACACTATGTGAACTACAAACAAGACAATTGGACAGAATGGTTGGCTATGGCAGAATTCGCATACAATGACAAGAAACATGTGGCGATGGGCAAGACACCATTTGAACTAAACTTTGGAAGACACCCTTGGAAAGGGGACCTTATGGTTCAAACGGAGATACCACGAGTGGAAGAATTCATGAAGAACATACAAGAAAGTTGGAAACATGTGGCACAAGCAATGGAAGAAGCCTAGAAAAACATGAAATGGCAGTTCGACAAAAAGAGAAGAAACCCTCAAGGCCTGAAGGTTGGCGATCATGAGTGGCTAGAGAACAAAAATATCCAGTCAAATTGACCCTCAAAGAAGTTGGACAATAAAAGATACGGACCTTTTAGAATCATAAAGGACATTGGTTCAGGAGCATTTCAACTGGAGCATCCAGAAAACTAGATAATTCATAATGTCTTCAACGAGGATCTTTTGACATGATGTGTGGAGCTGAAGTTCAAAGGACAACACAAGGAACCAGCACCACCACCGGTAATTATTAATGAAGAAGAAGAGTACGAAGTGGAAGAAGTACGGAAGCACAGGACACGAGGACAGGGCACGCAATACTTGGTACACTGGAAAGGCTATGGGAACGAACATGATCAATGGATCACAGAATCAGGGTTGCCACACACAAGACAGGCAATAGAAGATTATTGGACGAGGTGTTTGAGTCGAAACCTATAAAGAGGGGGGGTAAAATCCCATTTCAACAGCCCAAGAAATTACTCAAATTCTGAAGCACTTCTACAATGTCTTTCCCCACAGCTAACAACAACACTTTTGTTACAGCACCCACCTCCCCCAATCCATACATTTCACGAAAACTCAACAACATGGACCAAGCACAAGTGATGAAGAGAGAACGAGAGGATTGGACGAGATTGTATCACAAGACGCTAAAAGGAATTGAAGCCATGATCGACATGCAGAGGATGCTAAAGGACATGAAGAAGATAGCAGAAGAGACGAGCACAACAGTCACAGAAATAGAGGGAACGATTCTAGCAGCCAGCATCAACAATCGTACAATGAACACCACAAACATAACTCAGATAACAGAAGACCTACGATATTTGATACAAAGCGACATGAACGATCGAGCATTGGAAATACAACAAATGTTGGCAGATGAATTGGACCAGTACAAAGGAAAAGGAAATGATTATGTGAAAGGAAACATTCAGGAAATCTAGGAGTTATATATCAAAGAGGAAAACGGAGAAGAAAAGGGAAGGGTCAAAGATGAAGAAGTGATACTAGTCAAGCCCTACGAAGTGTCCATGACAACATTATCTTCAAGTACAAGTTTCATAACGGATAAGGTCGAACATCTACTCAGACACATGAAATTTGTATGAACACCACCCCAGACCAGATTATTCAAACCACCACCACACTACCAATCCCTCAGATCCAGAGGAGAAAATGATCCTATATTTTGGAAAGAAGTAGCAACGGCATTCTTAGAGAAGAAATATAACATAGACACGGCAAGAAATGGACACCAAATCCATATGTTCCAAGGAGGTCCACCACATGAACCATATTTCATAGCCATGGACAACAAGGATCAAATCATCATAGGCCTTAGCAAAAAGATAGTGGCCATGCATGTGGTAGGAGAATTGGAGGTTTTGGTCTAATTCATGGGGACATGATGAAGCCTGAAATGGGGGTATTGTTATGATTGATGTCTCCTGGAGACAGCATGGGCATGGGTAAAGGATATGACGACAACGATCAGCTGCGCCAAAGTAGTCTCAGTCAGCGCCTCATGTGGTAGGCACTATAACCTCACCTAGTCCTCATTTCTCTCCTTGCTACATCCTCATGTACGATACCTCATGGACTCTTCATGGACATTCTCTAGTTGTATATATAGCATAGATACACTCTTGTATCCTTACGCTTTACCAATTGTATTCATCCCTTACACTTCCTCAAACCTTTGCCTTAGTTGCAACCTGAGCTCAAGCTTAAGGTCGTTACACAATTCCTTCCAATAATATGTTTGTTGTTGTTACCTTCAGTCTGATCATCTTCATGAATCAGTCCACAATGACCACTATTGCATCTATTTCATTTGATTTTGGTAAAGATCCTATGATGTTAATACTGATCTCTTGCCATGGTCCCTTTAGAATTTCCAATGAATGTAGTTCTCCTGCCTTCCTTTGGTGTTGAACTTTGTTCTGTTGGCATTTAAAGTATCCTTATATGTATTTCTTGACATCTTCCTTTAGTCCTGGCCACCAGTAGGTTTTCTTAATCAATTCCAGCATTCTATATTGTCCTGGATATCTCACATCTGCCGAATTGTGATTTTCCTTCAGAATTTCCTCCTTGATCTTTTTGTTATTCGGTACATAGATTCTTCCTTCTATGTACACCACTCCATCTTCTTCCCAGGTTAGGCTATTCTCTTTTTTCAGTGCTTGAACAACTTCTTTCTCTCTTGTTGTATTTCTTTTGATTTTCTTGAGTATATTGCCTTCTTCCACTATTGTTTTCCTTTTGATCATTGTGATCTCCACCATGGTTCTTCATTGCCATAATTCTTCTTTCAAAAGTTGAACATCTTTATTATCTTCTTTGGTGTTCACTTGTTCTTTTCTTGAAAGAATGTCTGTCTTGGTGTTCATCTTTCCTAGTATATGTTTCAATGTAAAGTCATAGTCTTGCAATTTTAAATACCATCGAGCTTGTCATTCATTCAACTTGTGAGGTTCTTGAAAGTACTTCAAATTTTCATGATCTGTCCAGACTTCAAAGAGTTCCATTGCATCCAGCAGATATTGTCTCCACTTGGCTAGAGCCTCCACTATTGCTAGTAGCTCTTTATCATAGATCTTGTAGTTTCATTCTGCTGGTTGCATTGTTCTTAATAAGAAAGCTATTGGTTTCCATTTCCCATCTTGTTCTTGGGATAGTACTCTTCCTATTGCATATCCTGATGCATTTGTTTCCACTCTGAATTTTCCCTCTCTTCTTGGTAGAGAAAGGACCAGTTGACTTGTAATCTTTTCTTGAGTTCTTCAAACGCCTTTTGATGTTCTTCTTTCCATTTCCATTCCTTCTTGCCTTTGAGTTCATTCAAAGGTTTTGCCATATGACTGAAGTTGTGAATGAATTGTTGGTAGAAGTTGGCAAATCTGAGGAAACTCTCAACATCTTTGACTCTTGTTGGTGTTTTCCATTTTTTTACTGCCTTTATCTTTTCCTATTCCATCTTGACTTGTCCTTTTCCAACTATTACCCCTAGTATAGGGATTTCCTCCATGTTGAAGTCACATTTCGATCATTTAAAACACAAGTTGTGTTTCTCCACTATCATCAGGAACCTGACCATTCATTCTTCCAGTTCTTCCATTGTCTTTACTGGTATTACAAAGTCATCCATATAGTTTGTCAGTATGCCTTTATGAAGTAATTCTTGGAAAATGCTGTTTATTATTCTTTGAAAGGTTCCTGGTAAGTTGCATAGTCTGAAGTACATCACTTAAGGTTTAAATAGTCCTTTATTGGTTAGGAATGCGGCTTTCCACTTATCTCCTTCTTTGATTCATACATTGTTGTATCCCCAAATCAAGTCCAATTTGTTGAAGTATCTCACCTCTTTGAGCTTGTTGATTACTTCTCCAATCAGAGGTAGTGGTATTTTGTCCTTTATTGTGACCTGGTTTAACTTCCTGTAGTATTGAACCAACCATAATGAGCTGTCTTTTTTTGGAATATAGAAGCAGGATGCCACGTATCTTAACTTTGATTCTACAATGAGTTCTATCTTGAGTTGTTCATCCAGCCATTAGTTTAAGGCTTCTTCCTTCTTTAGTGTCATTATATAGGCCTTTGCGTTCAATTCCTTTAGGACTTCATCCATCAGATTTATCTCATGGTCTCATCCATATCTTTCTAGTAACTTCTCGAATTTCTTCTTATTGAATAGATATGTGAAGGGCTGAATATAATCTGGTAAATCCTCTGGGTTTGTTTTGTCTGGTTCTTTTCCAATTTCTCTGTCATTCTGTTTCTTGTTATCTGTTGTTTCCATTGTCTTGGTCCTCCTGGATTTGAATCATATGTCTTCATGTTTCATTGTATAATTTCCTGGACATCTTGTGAATTTGATAGTGCTGTTCTTCCAATTAACTTCCAGATTATATTTAACCAGCCAGTCATGTCCTAGAAACATATCTGTTCCATCCAAGTACGTTACTACTGCTTCTAGTGTTTCCTTGTGTCTGTTGATCTTGATTTCCAGAGGTGCCACCTTGGTTACCTCTCCATTCTTTGTTCCATCAGTGTTGAATACTTCAAAGGAGAAGTTTATTGGCTTTGTTTGAATCCTTTTGTCCTTGACCAGTTGTTCATCAATCCCTGTATGTGTGTATCTAGAGTCTACCAGTACTTTCACTTTCAACTTCTTGCCGTTCTTTGTTTTGATATTTGCTTGCACATTTAATTCCTTCTTTTCCTCACTAGCTTGGCAATTCATAATAACATATTTATTCTTCTGGGAATTTACATGAGGAATCTCTTATACCATGCCTACTTGAGATTTTCACCAAAATTCTGTTTGCTCTTGTTGTCTTCATCATCCAATTCTTCTTGAACTTTTCATTTCTTCATTGTCTGTTTCCCTTTACAATCTTTGGCAATATATCCCTTCTTGTCACATTTAAAACAAGTTCATATTTCTCGTTCCTTCTTCCCTGATTGGCATTCCTTTGCCATATAACCGTACTTGTTGCAATTAAAGCACTTGGGCTTCCCATCCTTAAAGTTTTCATTAGACTTCCCAATGTCCATGGGTTGTCCTCTTTCTCTGTATATCATTCCAGTATTTGTTTTGTAATCATGCCGTCCCTCTGTGGATTCATATTCTTGTCCTACTAATGTGATTGCCGCTTTCCACTCCTTGAGTGTCTCAGGCATTGCTATGGGTAGATAACCCAATATTGTTTTGATGATGTCATGTCATGTATTTTTCTTCAATAAGAAGATGGCATGTAGCTCATCTGTGTCTACCTTTATGGCTAATGCTTCAAACTCGATTATAAAATCTACCATGTTCTTCTTTCCTTGTTTGGATGTTTCAATCTTCTACTTGGTATCTGCTGCCTTCGTCTTGTCACTGAATGTGGTTTTGATTTCTTGTATGAAATCTTCCCAATTCTAGGTCCCAGTTTCTTTGTCTAGCTCATCAAGCTTCCTTTGTACATAAATGTCTACTACACCTCCTCTGAGGTGAGCTAAAATCATTGTGACCCTGTTGTCGGTCTCCATGACCCTGTTACTCTTGAGGAATAGTCTCATTCCTCTCCACCAGTCTTCAAATTTTGTTTGGTCACCATTAAACCACCCTGGGTCTGGTATTATGTTCTTTGACATTCCTGCCTGTACATTCTTGCTGACTCCTACAGCTGCTGGTGCTGGTGCTGATGACATCTCTGTGTCTGTTCATTTGTTTTCATTTAAAACTTCCTCTGTGATTTGCAAGAATCCTAGTCATTCCAACAATGCGTCAATATCGTTTGTTCTTCTTCATAGTTTAAACTACATGTGTTTTGTTCCCAACAGATAACTCTGTCTAATATCATTCATATACACCTTTCTTGCAAAGTGAGCTCATCAACACTTTACCAAATGTTACAACCTTAAGCTAGAGCTCAGGTTGTACTTAGGCAAAGGCTTGAGAGAAGTTAAGGGAGATATATAGAAGTGGTAAAGTGTAAGGATACAGAATAGTATCTACACTATATATACTAGTTAGAAGTAAAGCAATATGCAGTACATGAGACAAGTAATATGAGGAAACAATAAGGATAAGGTAAGATTGTAGCACCTACTATATGAGGTGCTGACTGAGACTACTTGTGGCATAGCCAATCATATTGTCATACTTTTTGCCTTTCTCCATGCTGTCTCCAGGAGGCATCAATCGTAACAAAAAAGCTTCTAAGATCCATAATACTACCCTTCTTTGCATTTTACAAAGTTTCTTGAGCAGATATATAAGAGATACATTAGAATAATACTATAATAGGAATCTATAGAAAGTGATAGGTAATATATGTGTTTTGTAGAAAAGACATTTTTGTTAGGAATTTAAGTCTCATAATAAATTGCTAAACATCTTCATACACTTTATAATTAATATAGCTTTGTTTGAGTAAAAGTCAATATATTGTCAAAATAAAAGCTTTCTATCAAAGAAAGACTTAGATACTACCACATCTCTTTGGGATAAAGAATAGAACCTCTAATACTACTAAGATCTAAAAAGGGAGGTTGAAAGTATATAACCTAGAAAAATAAAAAACTTTAGTTTTTCTATGTTCAATTACAAGTCCAAATTGTACAAAAAGAGACAAAATAACATTGTAACTACATAAATAATTAGAATTGGATTTTTCAAATAATTTTTCTTGTAAAACAAAAATACTATTATCTACAAAAGAGATAAGTATTATTGAATTTTTAGATTTTTAATTCTTTTTTCAAAGACATGAAAAATTGGAAAAATATAAAGAGCTGGTAAAATTGGCAATAAGACTGAACCTTGTTTTACACTAATATCAACATTGAAAAAGAGAGAAGAAAAGTTGTTCCAAATATAATAGGTTTTCCTACTCACTAAATAATTAGAAAAGAAAAATGAAACTTTTGGATCAAAACCAGCTTTGACTATAATTAATAGAAAAAGTTGGTTATCAGACTTATGAAGTTTGGATCCAAGTTTCTTTTAATTTTCTTTTTAATTTTCTTTTTAATTTTCTTTTCTAAAGCTAAGATTAGAGTTTAGTATGATATTACAATCATACTGTCACACATCAGTCATATCAGATGATATAGTCATAGTAATGGTCACATGATCACATAATCACATAAAACATGGTGGAAGATTTGAGAAACAATGATATTATATAATATGTACAAACATATATTAACCTTATGGCTAACATATGGTCTTTAGAATAGACTAAATATAGTAGAACATGAACTATCACTAGTTAGTATATATAGGTAGATACATTATACCAAGAACTCCATCAAGTTCTCTTATGTTAACTCTAATACAAGGTTCTTTTCTTTAATTAACTCTAAGATTATTAAATCGTAACATATAATATATATGACTAAATTGTAATAGCTTTCACATTTTGCTATGTTACTGTGACAGTTGTGACATTCACATATAACATCACATCATTCTTCTTTTACTAAGTCTAAACTAAGAAAAGAATAAAAAAGGAAAAATAAGAGAAACTTAAATAACTAAAGAGAAATTAAAAAGGAACAAGTCTATTATTTCCAAATCTGACACTGACTCACATGATGGTAAGCATAGAAGAAGTGGCCAAACTCTTTCTACATCATATTTAGAAACTCTATAGTCTTCTTATATATATTGTGTCAGACTCCAATTTGTTACTCTTTTCATATAAGAGTTATCCTATTTATATCATAAAATAAACTACTCACTTATTTGTAATATCTAAATCTTGAGTATACTCTTAGAAATTTAGATGTAATTCAGAAGTTCAATAATAATAACAATAATAATAAAAATCAATATAGATATCAATGATGATAAGAGATAAATAATGAATAATAGTTGATTGTCAAGTACAACTTACACTAGAAGACAAAAGCCTATGAGATTAGCTTAGAGATATATAAGTATAGAAACTCTATGTGTTAAACTTGGTAATATAAACTTATTAGAACAACCTTGGCTTTATCTTATATGCTATACTGTTTGTCTGCTATATAGTTGCAACTTCTAATGAATAAATGAAATCTAAAGTAAAAGTAAGTGCTAATGTTGGTATGTCACTATTGAATATTAAAGATTGAGTTTCATAGAAGTTTACCTTTGTTAATTATCAGACTAGTAAATTACAATGTAACTACTAGTTTTATATACAAATTAGATATAAGAGATGCTTAGAGGCTTCAGTATTTCATCACTAAAAGGAGTCAAATATAAAAACTCTTTCATAAAAGACTGAGTTTAGTAGGGATATCACATATCTCCAATATCTACATCTTTAAATCAGATAATACTCCAATTCTAACTAACATTAATACAAAGACTAAAGACCCTGACCTTATATACCTTATCAATTTATGAAGTCCAAATACAACCTCTAATGTGATCAACTACCCAATATATACATGGAGTAAATTATTATTAGATTGTCATTTTTATATTTAAAAACATAGTTATAATATATTGTTCTTTAGTCTAATAATTAGCTTGAATTGTGCTATACTTGTACTTTTCTATTCAAACTTTCCCTTATCTGAAATTACAAGCCTGTGATATATAAGCTAAGCATATCATCATTTATTAAAGCTAAGATCATCTTATCTACATAACATTGCTTCCAGTTTTTTCCCATTGCTCAACTTACTAAGTTTTTCTTCTATTCTATTTTCTATGCTAATATAGATAATCCAGTAAGTGTCAGATCTAACAGTTGTGAAGTTTAGACCTAAGTTTTTTCTAATTTCTTTTTTTTTTTTTTATTATTATTTTTTAAACTTAGAATTAGGGTTTAGTGTGATGTCACTAATACATGGTCACATGACAATAGTCACAAGTCATATGATAGCAATAGAAAAATATAGAAGATTCTAGAAAGATAATGTTATATAGTGTGTTTAATATATGTTAACCTTAAGACAAATACATAGTCATTTAGAGTAGGCCAAAGTAGCAGAGTACAGACTATAAGCTTTTAGTATATAAGGTTATCATATACAAGTCCACAGGTCCGGAAACAACGTCTCCATGGTGAAACCACCTCTGAACCATACAAGCCTGCCTTCCACGGCAGCTATCTTCCTTACAACATGCCTTCTGGCAGTGCTGCAACCATCCAGGTATTCTATCTTCTATGGCGGAGATACTCCTATTCAACTCAGTCTTCTATGACGGAGTTACTCCTGTCAGTGTCTCAACACTGAAACCTCCACTCAAGACAATAGGGGTTTTCCCACTGGAACCCCGAGCATCTCCTATAATATCATTTTGTATATAAGACTAGTAGTTACACTGTAATTCACTAGTCTGATAATCGACAAAGATAACCTCTTATTAAACTCAATCTCCAGTATTCAACGGCGACACACCAATTCAGTACTCACTTCCACTCAGACTTTCTCTCCTTCATCTAAAGTTGTGACCACACAACAGACAGACAGCGCAGCACATAAGCTGAAGCCAAGGTTGTTCCACAAGTCTGCTCATCTCCAAGTCTATTCTGTGGACTTCCACCCCAGTGTGAACCACACCTGACAAAGGTAAACAATCCTGTATAGAGTTCTCTATTGAGTTTTCTTATATTAACTCTAATACAAGGTTCTTTTCCCTGATCTACTCTAAGGTTATTGAATTGTAATAGTAAGTGTGATTTGCCTCTAATAAGAGATATTCCCATCATAGAAGACTGGATGCCTGAATTGTTGTACTACTACCATAGAAACATATTACAAGAAAGGTGGCTATTGTAAAAGACAGGCTTGTTACAGATTTGTTATGATAATATCACTACTATGGAGACATATCTTTAGAAACAGATAGACTTGATATATGATATTAATGTTATTAAGTCTGAAATCTAATTCTTGGACATAGAAGTATTTATACAAAATAGTAATAGTTTGTATGCAAGCTGTTTTCATCACATAATCAAAACTTATATCTAGTAGAACTATTATCTATTATAGTAGATATCAGGCTAATTTTAATATATCATTAGAAATAGTTTGATGAGTACTTTTCAATATGAATTTGATTATAGAAATCCATTTAGTTATTCCTAAAATAATAGCCAATAAAACTTATAGTTACTGATAGTCTGATATCTTAGTAATCTATTTTTACTTTTGCATATCCCACATATATGCAAATATCCCTCATTTGGGGCTTTTCAGTACAACTTAGTTTGTGAGAATTGGTCTACTTGTTGTAAAGATATAAGTCGAATAAAGTTTGTAACAGCTTACTTAAAATTAAAGTCTCATTATCTACTATTTGGTATCTGCAGACCAATGGACAAACTAAACAAGTAAATCAAAAACTTAACAAGTATCTCTGGCTTTTTATAAGCAAATAACAGAATGACTGGTATGACTTTCTCTTTTTAGCTGAATTCCAGTACAATAATCATGTATATAAGGGAGACTAAACTTAAAGAGATGTCATAGTTTAAGAAATAGATGAAGTTTGTACTAGAAGAAGCCAAGGCTACTATCTACAAGTTCTAGAATATAGTCTAGTACTTTAACTAACATTGTATATCTGCTTTTATATTTAACCTAGATAATATAGTATAGCTTAACTCTACAGATATCTATATCACACATTCCTTAGCTAAACTGGCACACTAGTATCTAGGACTATACACTGTAAAAAAACAGGTAAGTCTGGTATTGTATAGGTTAAAGCTATCTCTATAAATGAGAAGACTATATCTAGTATTTAATATAGTCAAGTTGACTACTACTCTCATAGACCTCATATCTAGTTAACAGACAGTTTCTCTCCCTGATCTAGTTATTGTAGATGATAAAGAAGAGTGGAAAGTGGAATAAATCCTAGATAGCTACTGACATTATAAATATCTGATTAAATAGAAGGATTTTGGACTAGAGGCCAACTCTTAAGAGAATACATCAAATATATTTATACTAAAAATAGTAGCTGAGTTTCACTATCTTAATCTTTATATACTGCAATTTATTTGGATAGCTGATTTTAACTAGATCAAGTTTAGGTTAACTTCTCTTGCTTCAAGGCATAGTAATTTAGAAAAGAGGTAGATGTAAGAAGACCCAGCTTTTCACTATGCCCAACCAACCAAGCTTCTTCAACCACAAATCCTACAGCCTTCATTATGGACCTTATTACCACCCTATATCTTCAAACTCCACTACTAAACTCACAAACTTTGCTGCTACAGAATTTTAAATCCTATAGTCATCTCTAACACTTCCAAAAGACTTTCTAGACTACTGATTCACTGCCTTCTTTTACTCCAACTATACTCTGCATTTCTAGATAATGTTCTAGATATTTCAACTTATGTTCCTGACTATCTGCATACCATTATTCTGATGTTATCTCAGCATTGTTCTACTGGATTGTAATAGACATTGAAAGTATTTAGAATATTAGTCACCTTTAGAAAATCTCATTCTATTCTCTTAGATTTTCCTAAACATTGTAAACTCTACAGAACCTCATATACTTTACTCAGTTACTCTAACAGAGCCCAAAAAAGACTGTTGAGGATTACAAGAATGTGAAGGTCCAGAAGCATTCTCCCAATAGGGATTTTTGTCTATAGAAACAATATTAGAATTTGCAACAAGACTATTTGTATATCTTTTACAGTATGAGTGTTAAATGTAGTTCATGCTTTATTATTCAAGATCTGATGAGGATCTCTTAGAAGTCTAAATAAGTTAGTTAAGCATTACTCAGAAATGCAGAAAGTAAAAGTTAGAACAATCTTCAGCTTCAGCTTATGTGCTGTATCTCTATAAGTCACACTGGTTGCATATTTTAGATAAGAGACTCAGAAACATAAGAGTGGTTAAGTCTACTGGAAGATAGGAGGTATGTTGTTGCTAATACTAGAAGTTGGTAATAGTTTTAGTTGATTTTCAGACTAAGACTTAAAATACTAGTATATACTAAATATACTACTTAGAATAGTTATCTAGAATGGAGACTACTAAGTACTACCCTAGTTATTAGTAATTCTTGGATATCAGAGATGGAGATTCATAGAGTTGGCAAGGGTCTAGCAAGAATATCTAAGATAGAATAGAGATAATTGATCTATACTAGAAGAGATTAGAAAGTGTAGATGAGAGAGAATACTCTATCCTAATCTGGCAACATTCATCCCAACTCATAAATAACATCTTCTCTGATCTTTTCTTGTACAAATCACATTTCTCTACTCTACCTTAAATATTCTCACTAGACTCATGCTAAACTCCAAAAACTTTTATTTTCTAACATCAGAGAATTACTAGTAACCAAGATAACTTTCTTAACAGTCTCTATTCTAGATAGCTACCTTAAATAGTAGTATTACAATCAATATCTCATAGTTTACAGATAGTTATCTCATAGATAACATGTACTGGGGTTGTTCTATACTCATAACTTATTTATACTGCACTTTGCCTTATTCTCATATATGATTTAGCATCTTATGTAGTAATAAAGGCTTTTTTATGTTTTTCTCATTTTATCCTCATTTTCTAGACATATGTATTCCTTATAGACAATATGTATATATAGTTGTAGATACTCACTTGTATCTCTATACTTTACTAATTGATCTATTCCCTATTCTAACTCAAGTCTTTGCCTAAGTTGTAATCTAAGCTAAGCTGAAGATCATAACATTTAATAAAGCATCACCAGGCTTATCTTGCAAAAAGGAGAGTGTATAGTTGTTAGGCCACTCAGTTATACAATTTTATATCATCAGAAAAACACAAACAATATTATAGTATAAATCACAAATAGAGATAGAAATAACAATATTGTAGTAGAAACCATAGATAAGCAAGACAGATCAACAACATTGAGAAACAGACATTAAGGCATTATTAGAACAACTTAGATCATTAAAAATCACTGAAGAAGGTGCCTTGAACAAAATCAAAACAATAGAAACAGAAACATAGAAGAAATGTTAACAGCACTAGTATTAACAGTATACAACCAGACAGAGTAGGCAATCATGCTAAAGATTATGGTTCCAGACCCAGGATAGTTTAATGGTGACTAGAGAAAGTTTGAAGACTGGTAGAGGGGAATTTATTTATTCCTTAAGAGTAATAGAGTTCTAGCAACAGACAATAAGATCACAGCAATTCTAGCCTAACTTAGAGGAAGTGTTATAGAGATATATATATAAAAGAAACTTGACCAGATAGAAGACAAAGAAGACTTCCAAGATTGGGATGAGTTTGTCAAAAAGATCAAGACCATGTTTAACAATAAAAGTAAGGTATCACAAGATAAATTACTTACTTATTTATAATATCTAAACTTTGGGTACACTCTCAAAGGTTTAGGAGTAATTCAGAAGTTCAATAATGATGACAATAATGATTAAGATTAATACAAATGATAAAGAATAAAAATTGATAAAAATTGATATTGTTAAGTTTGAGGTCTAATTCTCAGACACAAAGGTATATATATAAAAGAGTGATGGTCCATATACAAGCTGTTTTCATTATATGATCAAAACTCATACCTGATAGGGCTATTATCTGTCATAGCAGATATTAGGCTAATTTTAAAAGATAACTAATTATGTTACTACATTGATATGCTTGTATCTCTATCAATACTTATTGCTTTGAGATGCATCATATATCATTGAAAATGAATTGATGAGCACTTTCCAATGCAAGTTCAATTGTGCGAATCCATTTAGCCATTCATGAGATATTAGCAGACAAAGCTTTTACAGCTACTGATGGCCTAATATCTCAGTCATTTGTTGTTGCTTTTGTACAGATAGCCACTATTTTGGGCTTTCTAATGCAACTTAGTTTGTGATACAAGATAGCAAATACTAAATAGAAAATCCAAATATTCAAGCAGAGCAAGAAGTACATTGCCAATTTCATGATCAAATTCATTAGCCATAAAAACTGAAACCAATGGCATATATGCAATATTCTTATTGAAAAAAAATGTTAGAATAGATATTATAAAGACAATATTAGGATATTCACCAATAATAGTACTAAAAATACTCAAAGAATGAAATGTGGCAATCACCTCAGTTAGACAAGGATACAAATTCACAGAAAGTCAAAAAAACTATAGAACAAAAACAGAAATAATATATGGAGAAAGAGAAGCATCCATGAAATTTGAGAAGGCCAAAGATAATTTTAACAAAGATGAAAGGCTAAAATATTTTAATTACAATACATATGAGCATATTACAAAGGAATGCTGAAAACCAAAAAAAGAAAGAAAAATAAGAAAATGTTATAAATGTGACAAAGTAGGATATCTTGTAAAAGATTGCAGGTTAGGACAAAAGAAAAAGAACAGAAGCATTCAGAAAGAATCAGATGAAGAAAATGATGACAAACAGAAGATAGAAAAGAAACTGAACCTAACAAACTCAGAAGACTTTCCAGAATACATTTAATCATTCACTCATATGTTCAACAAAAAGAAGTTTAAAAAGTTACTGGAACAATAAGAATGGGATTACAAAATTAACTTAATAGAAGATGCACCAAAGAAACTAAATGCAAAAGCTTATACAATAACAGTCAAGAAAGATAAAGCTTTAAACCAATGGCTAGACAAGCAACTCAAGGCAGGGTTAATAGTAGAGTTAAGTTCAAGATATAGTACCATGTTTCTATATTCCAAAGAAGGACAAATTACTACAATTGGTACAAGACTACAGAAAACTGAGCCAATACATAATAAAGAACAAGATACTACTACTCTTAATTGGAGAAGTAATTGACAAGCTCAAAGATGCAAAGTACTTTAACAAATTGGATCTTATCTGGGGTTACAACAACATATGAATCAAAGAAGGAGATGAATGAAAAGCAGCATTCTTAACAAACAAAGGTTTATTCAAACCTAAAGTAATGTATTTCAGATTATACAACTTACCAGGCATGTTCCAAAGGATGATAAACAGTATCTTCTGAGAACTGTTACATGAAGAAGTATTAGCAAACTATATAAATGACTTTGTTATATCCACCAAGACCAAGAAAGAACTGGAGGAAAGAACAATTTAATTTTTAAAGATAGCAGAGAAATAATAATCTCTGTTTTAAATAATCAAAATGTAATTTTAATGTTGAAGAGATATCTATTCTAGGAGTGGTAGTCAGAAGAGGAGAAGTTCAAATGGAAAATAACAATGTCAAAGCAGTCAAAGAATGGAAAAAATCTACCAAGATAAAAGAAGTGGAGAGCTTTTTAGGGTTTGCAAACTTCTACTAATGTTTTATCAAGAATTTCAGTTATACAGCAAAACATCTTAATGAATTCAAAGAAAAGAAAGAGTGGAAATGAGATGATGAACGTCAGAAAGCTTTCAAAGAGCTAAAATACAAGATTACAAGTCAACTGGTACTTGCTCTTCTAAAGAGGAAAGAAAAATTCAGAGTAGAAACAGATGCTTCAGAATATGCTATTGGAGGAGTTTTATCCTAGGAATAGGAAGGAAAATGGAAACCCATTGTGTTTTTATCAAAAACAATGCAACCAGCTGAAAAATAATGACAAGAAATATATAGCCATAGGACATACCTTATTTAAGTTAAACTTTGGAAAAAATCCATGGAAAGAAGACCTGATAGTGAAAACAGGATTACCAAGGCTAAAAGACTTCTTTGAAGAACTACAAAGCAGCTGGAAAGTAGCAAAGAAGTTAATGAAAATGGCAAAAGATGCTATAAAGAAATAGTTTGATAAGAAAAGACAAAATTCACAAAGATTAATAGAAGGAGACAATATGTGGCTGAAAGCCAAAAATATCCATTTGAATTAACCCTCAAAGTTGGACTAGAAAAGATACAAACCTTTTAGAATCTTAAAGAACATTGGACAAGAAATATTTCAACTGGAACTAATAGAAGGATAGATGATTCACAATGTGTTTAATGAAGACCTGCTAATATAACATAGGAAACCACAATTCAAGGGAAAATACATAGATTTATTACCACCACCAGACATTTTTAATGAAGAAGAAGAATATAAAGTAAAAAAAGTACAGAATTATAGAAAACAAGGACATAACACACAATTCTTGGTATACTAAAAAGAATATGGAAGCAAACACAACTAGTGGATTTCTGAAACAGGGTTACCATATGCTAGAGAAACAATTGAAGACTATTAAACAAAGATTTTGGGTTTAAACCTATAAAAGAGGAGAGTAAAATCTCAATTTGACATCTCAAGTTTTAGGTCAGATATGCAAAGCTTAGATAATAGTTTTTTCATTTAAATATTTTTTTTTCATTTTCTTTTTGATTTCTTTTTGAACTTAGGGTTAAGGTTAGAGTAATGTTATAACCACACTATCATATATAAGTTATATCAGATGATATAGTAACAGTAATGGTTATAAGTCACAAGGTTACAGAGAAGAACATAGAAGGTTCTAGAAGAATAATGTTATAATAATGTATCTTACACATGTTGGCCTTGAGGCAAACATATGGTCTTTAGAGTAGACTAGAGAAGTAGTAGTAGCATGAACCATCATAGTTTAGTATAAAAGATAGACAATTCTGTATGGAGTTCTCTATCAAGTTCTCTTGTGTTAACCTTAATACAAGGTTCATTTACTTATCCTACTCTAAGAACTTAAGTTTGTAGCATTTTATGAACATTAAGAAATCTACTTAAATAGCTCAGCAATTCATCATTATATCTACTTTCTCTAACTTATATGTTTCCCACATAGTTAATAACATGAATATCATTGTCACCCTAAACAATAAAAAGAGAGACTGGATGAAGAAATATCATTATTTTACTCTTTAATTCTTTGACAATGAAGAAGGCACATAATACAATATATAATATATTATATGACAATTATATCATAGGCCTAAAATATTAGAGGAGAATCTAGAAGAAGTAATGTTAAGACATATATCTATGGTATATCAACCTCATAAAGTATATATAGATGACATATAGACTTAGAATAGGGTTATTCATTGCTAGTATAGACTATGTATCTATTATATAAATAAGATAGCAATACATTGGAGACTTCTTATCAAGTTCTCTTGTGATTTCCATAAGATATCTGCTTTCTAAGAGATTTACTTTAGTGATGCTATTTAGTCTTTGTACTAAGTGGTTGTCACAACAGTTATTAGCTTGCAATATAGTAGTCTTAATTTCTGTTAGTTGAGTGTTTGCAACTTCTGCTAGTTAAATTATATTTTGAGGTCAAATTTAAATATTGGCTATTGTTTCTAATTCCCTAATGATTTTAAAAATGAAAATGAAAAGAAATCAAGATCAGAAAAAATGGATAAAATCCAAAATAAATCTCTTTAAGTTCTATTACTTAATTCTCTCTCTTAGTTCAATTTTTAAGCTTAGACAAATGTTATCCTTATACTTCTTTAGTTATTCCAAGTTCAAGTGTCTTATAATAGTGATATGTATAAAATGCAAACAGAAGGAGATATATTCAACATATCAAAGAATCTATGAAACATTGTTCAAGAAGAAAAGGTACATCATATTCAAGTGTTATTAGCAGACAAATTGAATTGATACAAAGAGAAAGGGAATCAATATATAGAAGAATACATGAAAATTATTTAAAAGGTATATCAAGACATATATCAAGACATACCACAACTAGTGATTATTGATAAAGGAAAACAAGAAGAAAGCAATGATACAAGATAAATAAATATTTTTGTACAAGCCATATAACATATTATCAAAATTAGATAGGCTGAAAACTCCAGAACCCATAGTTATACAAAATGAGGTGAACAATTTAGAAAAAGCATTATGAACATTACAAGCACTAGTCAAGACTATTCTATTCTATTCACTACCTTATTACAAAACTTTTAAAAATATAGTAAATAAGACAAATAATATTAGAAGGAAATTATTGTAGAATTCATTAAACAAAAACATAATGCAGATATGAGCAGAAGAGAATTCCTGATCAAAGAAGAGCCACCATATAAACCCTTCTTCATTGTTTTAACTCTATAAGGAGAAATTGTCATAGGACCAACAAAAAAGCTAGTTATATTATATATGGTTGGAGATTTAGTGTTTTTGGACTAGTTCATAGAGACATGAATACTAAAAATAAGATATTATTACAATTAATATCTCATGTCAGAATTGTAGAAGTTAGATTTAGTCTATTTTATTTTATTTTATTTTTTATTTATTTTTTATTTTGAAACCTAGGGTTAGAGTTTAACAAGAAGTCACACAATGCTGTCACTGTCACACTGTCACACAATCATATGCCATGATGTAAAATAGTATAAGATTCTAGAACAAATGATGTTATATAGCATATTATATATATATTGACCTTAAGGCAAACATATAGGATAGGCTAATTATAGTGTAGCACAGACCATCAGTCTAGATTATATAAGGTAGACAATCCTGTACAGAGTTTTCTATTGAGTTCTCTTGTAATAATTTAATCCAAGATTCTATTCTTATTCCCACTTTAAGAAATTTGAATTGTAATATTAGAACTTGATATCCCTTTTCTAAAACTGCTCAACACTGAGCCCTTTCAACACTTTACTCTCTCATCATCCTTAATCAAAGGTAATACAGCCTTTAGTCAAGAAGAATTACTAAACTCTAGATACAAAGGAGTATACTAGTTAAGTAGAGGAAGTTTGACTGTTTATTTTGCATCAAAGCCTACTAGTGCTTAATAACCTTATGTGAATATATTCTTTACCTCTTTCAATTATATTCTCTATGCTGATAGTCCTCTTGTGACTAGTATACTTAAGAGAATAACAAGTGTTCTTAAGACCTTATCTAGAGTAAAATAGTCTTCTTAGACCAAAAATCATTTATAATTTGACTAGGGTAGTAGTTGGGAAATTAGGTAGTTAGTAGATAGGGTAATGTAGATAAAAATAGTACTACTAGCCCTTACTAAGATTGAGTTAAGTAGTAAGTATAAGTCTGAAGAAGAATCCAGCATAGGTTCTGCTCTCCTCTTATATAATTTATCACTACTTATACTACTACTACTATCATTATCACTCTTACCAATTTCACCACCATTATACAGTATGAGTCAATATAACTCAATCAATTACAAACAAATTATCTAGTAATAGCAGAAATAGCTTGTGACAATGCAAGCACAACTCCAAGTACTATTGGCAGCACAAGAAGTAGCAGCAATATCTAGAAAGGAGTAAGCACAAAAGTGGCTGAACCACAATTGTTTGATAGAACAGTAGAAAAGGTTTTGGAATTTGTAATAGCATGCAAGTTGTTTATAAGAATGAAGATGAGGAGAGAAGCAATAGAAAAATAGATTCAATGAATACTATTGTATATGCAAGAGGGCTTAGCAAATATATGGAAAGAGAATATCTTAGAAAATTTGGAAGTAGGAGTTTTAGAATATGAAATTATAGGAGAATTTCTAGCAAATCTAATGAAAGAGTTTGGAGAAGGAGATAAAGAAGTAGTGAAAGTAGCAAAATTAAAGAGGTTAGAGCAGAGATGAAAAACAATAGAAGAGTTTGTACAAGAATTCAGAAAAGCAGCAAGAGAAAACAGATATGAAGAATAACTACTAATAGAAGAATTTAAGAAGGGCATGAATGGGATAATACAGCAAAAACTCATAGAGTTAGAATGCCAGCTCAGCTCTATCAAACAGTGGTATAAATAGGCAATAAATTTGGATAGAAACTGGAAAAAAAGCAGATAAGATAAGAAAAGATTATGAGAATAACAAGATAACAGGACTTTGGCTCCAAGGCAAAATAATCCAGAAATACAACAGCAAATACTACCATAGCCTCAATTTTGGCTGAGAAGACAAGAGATTTCTGAATAGCAGGCACTGACAGGACCAACTCCTATAAAAGGAGTAGAAAGAACAAATGTAGTTATAGTATGTCTAACTCAGTAGGCAGAGTTTATACCATGCAATCTATATACCATAGAGGTAAACAGAAAGAATAGGAACTGTTATAGCTGTGGGGGATTTAGCCACCTTACATGGAACTGTAGAAGATAGAGAATTGTAAGCTAAGAGGGAATGATCAAATACAAGGACAATCTAAATGCAAGAAATAATTTAAATAGAGAGAAGAACCTAATAGTTCTTAATTAGGTTCTAACAGTAATAGATTTACAATGCTTAATAGAATAGTAGAAAATACACCCAGTTGTAATCTAGAGAATAAGAATATGTTGACAAAAGTTACCATGAAGATAAAACTAGAAAGGATCAATATATAGAAGAGAGTGATAGTATAAAAAAGATAGAAAAACCTATATATATAAGGAATATGAATGGGTCTTTTAAAAAAAGACCTATTGAACACACAGTAGAGGTAAACATTTACTATCAGGAATATAGAGAAAGAATAGAGATTAATGTGATTAGAGGTGTAACGACCTTAAGCTTGAGCTCAGGTTGCACTTAGGCAAAGACTTGAGAAAGTATAAGGGGTGAATTGAAGTGGTAAAGCATAAAGATACAGGAATGTATCTACGCTACTTATACGAATCCATTGTCCAACCATGAGGCATACATGAGGATTAAAACATGAGGAAACTACAAGGATAAAGCAAGGTAGCCATACCTACTGCATGAGGCGCTGACTGAGACTCCATGTGGCACAGCCAATCATGTCATCATACCCTTTACCCATGTCCATGCTGTTTCCTAGAGGCATCAATCATAACAATACCCCCATTTCAGGATTCATGTCCTCATGAATCAAACCAAAACTTCCAGTTCTCCTACCACATGCGTAGCCACTATCTTTTTGCTAGGGCCTATAATTACTTGATTCTTGTTGTCGATGGCTATGAAGTATGGTTCATGTGGTGGACCTCCTTGATACATTGGTATTTGACACCCGTTTCTTGATGTATCAGTGTTTCTTTTCCTGTCCACGAACGCCATTGCTACTTCTTTCCAAAACTCTGGATCTTGTTCTCCTCTAGATTTGAGGGCTTGGTAGTATGGTGGTGGTCAAAATATTCTGGTCTGTGTTGGAGTTTTCATGAATTTTATATACTTGGCAAGGTTTTCGACTTCATCAGATATGAAGCTGCTTGATGAGGTCGACGTGGTGGATGAAACAACCTCGTATGGCCATACTAGTATAATTTCTTTGTTTTCAATCATCCCCCTTTCCTTTTGTTCGTCCTCCATATATATTTCTTGAATCTTCTTGATGTTGTCGTCCACATATTTGTTGCCCTTTCCTTTGTATCGATCAAGTTCATCTGCCAACCTTCTTTGAATTTGAAATGCCCTGTCGTCCATGTCGCTTTGAATTAGATAGCATAGATCTTCTACTATCTGGGTGATATCCGTCGCATTCATGGTTCGGTTATTGATACTGGTCGTCAGAATAACTCCTTCCATTTCCGCAACTGTTGTGCCTGCTTCTTCTGCTAATTTCTTCATGTTCTTCACTGCTCTTTGAACGTCGATCATCACCTCAATTCCTTTCAATGTTTTGTGGTATAGTCTTTCCCAGTCTTCTCTTTCTCTCTTCATTACTTGGGCTTAGTCCATATTGTTAAGTCTCCTTGAGATGTAGGGGTTGGGGGAAGTGGGTGCTGTAGCAAAAGTGTTGTTGTTGTTGTTGTTGGGGAAAGACATTTGTTGGAAGTGTGTTGCTTTTAAGAATTCGAGTGATTTCTTGGGCTATCGAAATGGGATTTTACCCCCCCTCTTTATAGGTTTCGACTCAAATACCTTGTCCAATAGTCTTCAACTGCCTGTTTTGCATGTGGCAACCCTGTTTCTGCTATCCACTGATCATGTTCATCCCCATATCCTTTCCAGTGCACCAAGTATTGTGTTTCCCATCCTCGTTTTCTGTGCTTCCGTACTTCTTCTACTTCGTATTCTTCTTCCTTATTGATAATTGTTGGTGGTGGTGCTGGTTCCTTGTGTTGTCCTTTGAACTTCAGCTCCACACATCGTGTCAAAAGATCCTCGTTGAAGACATTATGAATCATCCAGCCTTCCGGAAGTTCCAGTTGAAACGCTCCTGAACCAATGTCCTTTGAGATTCTAAAAGGCCCGTATCTTTTATTGTCTAGCTTCTTTGAGGGTCGGTTTGACTGGATATTTTTGTTTTCCAGCCACACATGATCGCCAACCTTCAGGCCTTGAGGGTTCCTTCTCTTTTTGTCGAACTGCTGTTTCATGTTTTCCTAGGCTTCTTTCATTGCTTGTGCCGCATGTTTCTAACTTTCCTGTAACTTCTTCGTGAATTCCTCTACTCGTGGCAACTCCGTTTGTACCATGAGGTCCCCTTTCCAAGGGTGTCTTCCAAAGTTCAAATGGTGTTTTCCCTGTTGCCGCATGTTTCTTGTCATTGTAAGCAAATTCTGCTGCAGCTAACCATTCCGTCCAGTCATCCTGTTGATAGTTGATGTAGTGTCGTAAGAACGTTCCTATTTCCTGGTTGATTCTTTCTGTCTGTCCATCGGTCTGAGGGTGATATGCTGTAGACAGTTTCCTCTTAGTTCCTAGTACTTTCATAAGATCCTCCATGAACTTTGATGCAAATTGCGGGCCACAGTCACTAAGGATCGTCTTGGGTATTCCATGTATTTTCCATATTTCGTCTCTGTAGATCTTGGCAACTCCTTCTGATGATAAATTTGTTGTCATCGCCTTTAGTCTGATCATTTTTGTGAAACGATCCACAATTACTAGTATGGCATCCATTTTGTTCGATCTTGGCAATGGGCCTATCATGTTGATACTGATGTCTTGCCATGGTCCTTCTGGAATTTCCAATGGATGGAGTTCACCCGCTCTTTTCTGATGTTGCACCTTGTTCTGTTGACACTTGATGCATCCTTGAACATATTTTCTGACGTCTTCTTTAAGTCCTGGCCACCAATATGTTCTCTTGATCAGTTCTTGCATCCTATGTTGTCCTGGATGTCCGACGTCTGCTGGATCGTGATGCTCTCGCAGAATTTCTTCTTTGATGTTCCTGTTGTTGGGTACGTATATTCTCCCATCCATATATGCCACTTCATTCTCCTCCCATGCTGATCTATCATTCTTTTGCAATGCTTGCAAGACTTCCTTTTCTCTAGTTCCGTTCTTTATAATCCTTTTGATTATATCCGTTTCTTCCACCATCTTCCTATTGTCAAATACCTGGATTTCGCCCACAATTTTTCTTGACCACATTTCGTCCTTTAATAGTTGAACGTCTTTATTATCCTCTTTTGTGTTGACCTGATCTTTCCTTGATAGAATATCTGCTTTCGTATTTGTTTTTCCCGGAATATGTCGTAGGATAAAGTCATAGTCTTGCAGTTTCAGGTACCATCTGGCCTGTCGTCTGTTCAACTTGTGGGGTTCCCTAAAGTACTTCAGATTTTCATGATCTGTCCATATCTCGAATGTTTCTGCTGCGTCCAGCAAATATTGTCGCCATTTTGCCAAGGCCTCTACAATTGCCAATAGTTTCTTGTCATAAATTTTGTAATTCTGTTCTGCTGGTTGCATTGTTCTTGATAAGAATGCAATGGGTTTCCATTTCCCTTCTTGTTCTTGGGAAAGTACTCCTCCAATCGCATGTCCTGATGCATCCATCTCCACTCTGAATTTTCCTTCTCTCTTGGGTAAAGCTAGTACTGGTTGACTTGTAATCTTCTCCTTGAGTTCTTCAAAGGCTTCCTGATGTTCCTTTTCCCATTTCCATTCCTTTTTTCCTTTCAGTTCATTTAGGGGTCTTGCAGTATGACTGAAGTTGTGAATGAACTGTCGGTAGAAATTGGCAAATCCGAGGAAACTTTCGACGTCCTTGATCTTCGTCGGCGTTCTCCATTCTTTTACTGCCTTTATTTTCTCCTGTTCCATTTTGACTTGTCCTTTCCCAACTACCACTCCTAGGATAGGGATTTCCTCCATGTTGAAGTCACATTTCGATCATTTAAAGCACAAATTGTGCCTTTCCGCTATTTTTAGGAATCATATTGTCCGTTCTTCCAACTCTTTCATTGTCCTTGCTGGAATAACAAAATCGTCCATGTAATTGGCCAACACTCCTTCGTGAAGTAGCTCTCGGAAAATGCTGTTCATCATTCTTTGGAATGTTCCCGGTGAATTGCATAATCCAAAATATATCACTTTGGGTTCGAATAGTCCTTTGTTCGTGAGGAAAGCCGCTTTCCATTCATCGCCTTCTTTGATTTGTATGTTGTTATATCCCCAAATCAAATCCAACTTGTTGAAATATCTGGCTTCTTTGAGTTTGTCAATGACTTCTCCAATTAACGGTAGTGGCGTTTTATCCTTTATCGTGACTTGATTCAACTTTCTGTAATCTTGAACCAATCGTAGTGAACCATCCTTTTTCGGGATGTAAAAGCAGAGTGCCGCATATTATGACTTGGATTCCACAATAAGTCCTGCCTTGAGTTGTTCATCGAGCCATTGATTTAAGGCTTCTTCCTCTTTAATTGTCATTGCGTAGGCCTTTGCATTTAATTCCCTTGGAGCTTCTTCCGTTAAGTTGATTTTGTGATCCCATTCTCTACGCTCTGGTAGTTTTTCGAACTTCTTCTTGTTGAACAAATGGGTAAAAGGTTGAATATATTCTGGTAGATCCTCTGGATTTGTTTTGTCTGGTTCTTTGCCTATTTCGCCGTTGTCCTGTTCCGTTTTATCCATTACCATTTCCTTTGTCCTTCTGGCATTGAACTGTATGTCCTTGTGCGTCATGGTGCAATTGTCTGGACATCTTGTGAACTTGATAGTGCCATTTTTCCAATTGACTTCTGGATTGTGTTTAACCAGCCAATCATGTCCCAAAAACATGTCCGTTCCAGCTAAATCCATTACCGCAGCTTCCAGTGTTTCTTTGTGTCCATTGATTTCTACTTCTAGAGGTGCCACCTTGGTCACCTCTCCATTCTTGGTTCCATCTGCATTGAATACTTCGAAAGAGAAGTCAATTGCTTTTGTTTGTATTTTCTTCTCCTTGACTAGTTGTTCGTCGATTCCTGTATGCGTACATCCGGAATCCACTAGTGCCTTGACTTTAAGATTTTTTCCGTTCTTCGTTTTGACTTGTGCTTGCACGTTCAATTCCCTTTTTCCTTCGCTAGCTCTGCGATTTGGAATAATATATTTGTTTTGGGAATTTACATGGGAGATCTCTTGTACCGTGCCTACTCGAGATCTTCGCCAAAACCCTTCTCTTCTTCCTTGTTGTCTTCGTCATCCAATTCCTCCTGAACCTTCCTCTTCTTCATAATCTGCTTTCCTTTGCAGTCTTTGGCAATATGCCCTTTCTTGTCGCATTTAAAACACGTTCTTGTATCTCGTTCCTTCTTTTCCGATTGGCATTCCTTTGCCATGTGTTCATATTTGTTGCAATTGAAGCACTTAGGCTTCCCATTCTTGAAATTGTCGTTGGACTTTCCAATGTCTATAAGTTGTCCTCTACCACCATAGGTGGTTCCTGTCCCTGTCTTGTAGTCGTGTCTTCCCTCTGTGGACTCATATCCTTGCCCCACTGATGTAATCGCCACTTTCCACTCCTTGAGTGTCTCTGGCATCGCTATGGGTGGGTATCCCAATATCGTTTTGATTATGTCTTGTCATACGTTCTTCTTCAATAGGAATATGGCATGGAGTTCATTTGTGTCTGCCTTCATGGCCAGTGCTTCAAATTCTATCATGAAATCTGCTGTGTTCTTCTTGCCTTGCTTAAAGGTCTCGATTTTCCACTCGGCATCTGCTGCCTTGGACTTGTCGCTGAATGTTGTCTTGAATTCTTTTACAAATTTGTCCCAATCCTGGGTATTGTTGTCTTCGTCAAACTCGTCGAGTTTCTTCTGTGCATATATTCCCACTACACCTCCTCTGAGGCAAGCTAGGATCGCTGTGATCCTGTCATCCGTTCCGGTGACTCTGTTACTCTTGAGGAACAGTCTGATTCCTCTTCACCAGTCTTCAAACTTCAACCGGTCTCCATCGAACCACCCTGGGTCTGGTCCACACTCTTAGGCAATCCTGCCTGTGCGTTCCTGCTGACTGCTGCAGCTGCTGTTGCTGGTGCTACTGACATTTCGGTGTCTGCTCGTTCGTATTCTTCCATTGAGGTTTCTTCGTTGATCTGTAAAGATCCCAGTCATTCCGACAATACCTCTATATCGTTGGCTCTTCTTGAACCCATCTTGTTTTCCCGTAGTTTGTACTACACATGTTTCGTTCTTCGACAGATAACGCTGTCTTGTTACACCTCTCTTGCAAGGTGAGCTCGTCGATGCTTTACCAAATGTAACGACCTTAAGCTTGAGCTCAGGTTGCACTTAGGCAAAGACTTGAGAAAGTATAAGGGGTGAATTGAAGTGGTAAAGCATAAGGATACAGGAATGTATCTACGCTACTTATACGAATCCATTGTCCAACCATGAGGCATACATGAGGATTAAAACATGAGGAAACTACAAGGATAAAGTAAGGTAGCCACACCTACTACATGAGGTGCTGACTGAGACTCCATATGGCACAGCCAATCATGTCATCATACCCTTTATCCATGTCCATGCTATTTCCTAGAGGCATCAATCGTAACAAGAGGTTAGAAATGGAGTGTGATTTTGGAAATGTTATAGCTTATATGCCATAATCCTGAGATTAACTGGAAAACAAGAGAGGTAAAAATGATAAGGTGTCCAGAGAAGTGTGAAAAACAATGGAGGCCAAAGCAAGAGAAGTCAGAGTAGCAGAGACAAAAAAAAGAAGAGGGCAGAGGGATAGGAAATTTGGAATGAAGAAGAGAAGGCAGCAAAGTTAGAAGAAAAAGCAAAGAAACTGGTACTAGAGTGATTTCACAAGTAGATCTATGTTTTTGAAAAGAAACAGAGTAAGAGGATGCCAGTAAAGAAAGTGTGAAACCATATAATAGAAACAAAGAAGATATTTGTACCAAGAAAGAGGAAGGTATATCCATTATTGAGGGAAGAGTAGGGAGAGGTACATAAATTCATTCAAGAACAATTGAGGAAAAGATATATCAGACCCTTAAAGTTACCTCAAATAGCACCAGTGTTTTTTGTAGGAAAGAAAGATAAAAATAAGCACATAGTATAGAACTATAGGTACTTAAATAAGTGGACTATTAAAAATAATTATTCTTTGTCTTTTATTTCAGACATTGTAGAGAATATAGGTATAAAGAAAATGTCTACTAAGTTAGATCTAAGATGGGAATATAACAATAAGGGAGAAAGATAAGTGGAAGACAGCATTTATAGCTCTAGAAGAGTCATTTGAACCAACAGTTATGTTCTTTGGACTAACCAATTCTCTAGTAATGTTCCAAACAATAATGAATAAGATCATATAGGACTTGATCAATACTGAAAAAGTGGCAAGCTTCATTAACAATGTAATTGTGGAAATAAAAGAAGAAAAATAGCATGATAAAGTAGTAGAAAAAGTAGTAAGAAGATTAGTAGAAAATGACTTATATATAAAATCAGAAAAGTGCAAGTAAAAGGTTAGGAAAGTGGGATTCCTAGGAGTAGTAATAAGACTGGAGAGTATTAAGATGGAACAAGTGAAGATAAAGGGAGTATTGGATTGGCTGACTCTGAAAAAAGTTAAGAATATACAAAAATTCTTAGAACTAGCTAACTATTATTAGTAGTTTATTAAGAACTTTATAGCAATAGCCAGACCTTTATACAATATGGTGAAAAAGGATCAAAAGTAGGAATAGATAGAAAGATAGGAGAAGGCATTTTAGAAGTTTGTCATATGATAAGTCTATTCATCTGGAAAACACATCTCTACAGTACATTTCTTGCCAACAATTAAAGCTCACCTTCCATGGCAGCCATCTTTCTTGCAATACACCTTATGGCAGTGCTGCAACTATCCAGATATTCCATCTTCCATGGCAAAGATACTCCTATTCGAATTGGTCTTCTATAACAGAGTTACTTCTATCAGTGTCTCAACACTGAAACCTCCACTCAGAGTAATAGAGGCTATACTACTGAAACTCTGAGCATCTTTTATAGTAGGAACTCATATATAAGACTAGTAGTTACACTGTAATTTGCTAGTCTAATAATCAACAAAGATAACTTCTTATTGAACTCAATCTCTGATGTTCAATGGTAACACACCAAATCAGTACTCACTCCCATCTCAGACTTCTTTCTATTCTCTGAAATCGTGACCATGCAGCAGACAGATGGCGTAGCACATAAGCTGAAGCCAAGGTTATTCAACAAGTCTGCATATCTCTGAGTCCATCTTGCAGACTTCCACTCCAGTATGAACTGTACCTAACAAAGTTGAAAGAGAGATTTACAAAAGAACTAGTACTAGCAGTACCAGATTTAGATTTAAAAATGAGAATAAAAGTGGATGTATCAGACTATGCTATAGGAGAGATGTTATCTATAGAGTGTAATAACAGAAAATGGAAACCAGTAATGTTTCTTTTAAAATTTCTAAATGAGGCAGAGAAAAACTATAAGATTTATAATAAGAAGATGTTAACAGTAATAAGGGGGGTTGTAAAATTGGAGGCACTTGTTAGAAGATGCTAAGTTCAAGTTTGAGGTTTGGACAGACTACAAAAACTTAGAATATTTTATAAAGATACAGAAGTTGGATAGAAGACAAGCCTACTGAGTACTTCACCTATCAAGATTTGACTTCATCTTAAAACATGTACCAAAGACAAAAATAGAAAAGGTGAACAGACTAAGTAGGAAACAAGACTGAAAAATAAATATAGAAAAAGATAATAAGAATCAGAGTTGAGAGAAGATAAATACTAGATAAAAGAGAATTTAGTACTAAAAGAAGAAGAAAAAATATATATACCAAAAGATAAGAAGTTAAAGGCATAAATAATCCAGTTGCACCATAGTTACTGGTAGTAAGACATAGAGAAAGATAGGAGATAACAGAGCTAGTAATGAGGAATTATTGGTGGCTAGGGATAATAAGATATATGAAACAATATGTAAAAGGATGTGATATGTGTTAGCAGATAAAGAATAGAACAAAGGTACCAGTAGGAAAATTGAAGCTAAATAAAGTATTAGAGAAGTCATGAACACATTTAACAGTAGACCTTATCACTAAGTTACTATTAGTAGCTGGAAAGAATGCAATCCTGGTAGTCTACAATAGATTGTCCAAGATGACATATTTTGTGGCAACAACAGAAGAAATATTAGCAGAGGAGTTAGTAAGGCTATTCAGAGATAATGTATGGAAGTTACATAGGTTGCCAGAGAGTGTAGTATTAGATAGAGGACCATAGTTTGTAGCAAAGTTGACCAAGAAGTTGAATAGAATGTTGGAAATTGAGATGAAGTTGTTAATATTATTCCATCCTCAAACAGATGGTTAGATAGAGAGAATGAACCAAAAACTAGAGCAATACTTAAGGTTTTTTTTCAATTATAGACAAAAAAATTGTTGGCATCAGCAGAGTTTGCAGTTAACAACAAGATATATTCAGCAACAAAAGTATCTCTATTCATGGTAAACTATAGTAGAAAGTTAAGAATGAAAGCAAATATTAGAAGAAAAGAAAAGATGGAGAAGACAATGGAGTTTGCAGAAAGAATGAAAAAATTTCAGGAGAAAACAGAAGTAGCTTTAAGGAAAATACAGAAAAAAATGAAGTAACAGACAGACAGGGCAAGAAAAGAAACTAATGAATAAATGAATGAAGATAGTATAATATTAAGTACAAAGAATCTGGTGTTCAAAGAAAGACTGGCAAGGAAACTGGTAGATTAATATCTTGGTCCATACTTTATTGAGAAAGTGGTATCTACTAATGCAGTCAAATTATAACTGCTTATCTTGATAAAAATCCACTCAGTAATGAATGTTAGTTAAATAGTACAGTATAAGGAGCAAGTAGGAGAATAAAAATAGAAGAATTGAAATCAGTAAAGATAGAGAAAATAGAAGAATGAAAAGTAAAAAAAATTCTAAATAAAATAAAAATAAGAGAAGTAGTAAAGTATCTAATATAATAGAAGAGGTTTATAGTAAAATATTATTCTTGGGAATGAAAGAAGAATTTAGAAAATACAAAGAAAGTAGTAGCTGAGCTTGAAAGAAGAATGAATACAGAAGTAAGATGACAAGAAAAAATAAATATAGTAGAGAAAAAAAAATTCAGAAAGAGAAAACTACTAGAGAAGTATATAGTAAAGATATTATATAAATAGAATAATAGGAAGTTGAAGAGAAACTGGCAAAAATGTAAGTCAGTTTTTTTAGAGGAGAAATCTTGAAGAAAGAATAATATTAGAATTATAAAAGTTAGACTTAGTTTATTTTATTTTATTTTATTTTCTATCTATTTTCTATTTTTGAACCTAGGTTTAGGATTTAACAAGAAGTCACATGATGCTGTCACTATCACACTATTATACAATCATATGCTATAATAGAAAACAGTAAAAAGTTCTAAAATAAATAATGTTATATAGCATATTATATACATGGTTATTTAGAGTAGGCTAATTATGATGTAATATAGACTATCAGTCTAGAATATATAAGATAGACAATCTGTTGTAACAACCACTAGTCAAAAGACCAATAGTAATATAAGTAATAAATCACAAGATAGATATCAAGTAAGAATCACAAGAGAACTCAACAAGGAGTTTTCAATGTATTGCTATCCTATTTATACAATAAATACATGGTCCATGTATCAGCCATAAGTATACTATTGTCAGGCGTGGTTCACACCGGGGTGGAAGTCCGCAGAATAGACTTGGAGATGAGCGGACTTGTGGAACGACCTTGGCTTCAGCTTATGTGCTGCGCCGTCTGTCTGCCACGTGGTCGCAACTTCAGATGAAGGAGAGGGAGTCCGAGTGGGAGTGAGTGCTGAATGGTGTGTCGCCATTGAACACCGGAGATCGAGTTCAATAAGAGATTATCTTCGTCGATTATCAGACTAGCGAATTACAAGGTAACTACTAGTCTTATATACAACGTGGTAGTATAGGAGATGCTCGGGGTTTCAGTGGTAAAACCCCTATTGCCCCGAGCAGAGGTTTCAGTGTTGAGACACTGACAGGAGCAACTCTGTCATGGAAGACTGAGTTGAATAGGAGTATCTCCGCCATGGAAGATGGAATACCCGGAGGGTTGCAGCACCGCCATGAGACGTGTTGCGAGAAAGGTGGCCGCCGTGGAAGGCGGGCTTATAGGGTTCAGAGGTGGCATCACCGCGGGGATGTAGTTTTCCGAACGGGTGGACTTGCATATGACAACTATATGTATACTATAAGATAAATATACTATAGATATATATCTTGACATTATTCTTCTAGCCTCTTCTCCTAGAGTCTAGGCCTATGACATCATATCATATAACTTGTGACTTGTGACTTGTAGTCATGTATCTCTTCATTGTCAAAGAAAATAAAGAAACAAAATAAAAATCAAAAGAAAAGAAATATTCAATTAAGAAAAATAAATAAAAAGAAAAGAAAAATATTAATGTTCAAGCATATCATAACACAAGTCTATACAGAGTTCTCTATTGAGTTCTCTTATAATAACCCAATCTAATATTCTATTCTTATTCCAACTTTAAAAGATTTGAATTATAATATCTTATAGTTTATAAGTAGTTGTCTCATGAATAATATATGCTAGAGTTATTTTATATTCATGACTTATTTATACTGTACTTTGCCTTATTCTCATATAGTAGTAGAGACTTCCTTATTTTTTTCTCAGTTTATTCTCTAAATATATATATTCCTTATAAACAATAAATATATATAGTTGTAGATATTCACTTATATCTTTATACTTTACTATTTGATCCATTCCCTATTCTTACTTAAGTCTTTACCTAAGTTACAACCTAAGCCAAGCTTAAGATTATAACAAGTAGTTTACACTATAATAGTCTTATTCTGAAAATTAACCAAAACTAGTACTAATTTCCAGTGTTAGTAATAATATATCTTGCTATCTTCTAATAGTCCTAATCTACTAAGTTCACCATGTTCTCTTTTGAAATATGCAGCCAGTGTAACTCATAGAGGCATAGTGTTATAGTACACTTAAACTTTTAATTTTAATTTAATTTTAATTTTAATTTTATCTATTTTCTTTAATTTTATTTTTATTTTTATTTTATTTTATTTTTCTTTAATTTCTTGGACAATAAAGAGGCATATAACCATAGTCATATGATATATTGCATAACATTATATTATAAGCCTAGAATATTATAGAAAGAACTAGAAGGAATAATGTCAAGATATATGTCTATGGTATATTTACTATATAGTATATTTATAGATAATCTATAGACCTTAGAGTAAGGTTATTTATTATTAGTATAGACTATGAACTATTTATATAAGACTATTTAGTATACTATTGACTATCTTTATTAGGAATAGACCAGTTACTGAACTAGTTATACTAAAAGCACACAATATCAAGCTTAGCTTTAATATCTAACTAGTATTATAAATAGCTACACCTAAGAGTTATGCTATGTATTGTGATTTCAGAATCTTGACAGTCTTATTAAGTTTCTAAAGGACCTAGTAAACTTTGCTTTATAGAGTATCTAGTCTAATAGAAATATACAGCTAAGTAACTGGTATCTAGCCATGTTACACTTCCATACTAACAACTGTCCATTTAAAGAGAATGGTTTTATCAGAAGTTAAATTACCAACTTGTCATATGCAAGTCCACCTGTCTGGAAATTACATCCCCATAATAATATCATCTCTGAATTATACAAGCCCACCTTCTACAACAGCCACCTTCCTCACAACATGTCTTCTGGCAGTGCTGCAACCATCCAGGTATTCTATCTTCTATAGCGGAGATACTCCTATTCAACTCAGTCTTCTATGATGGAGTTACCTCTATCTGTTGTAGACTCAAAACCTTAGAGTTGGTCAAGAGACTAAACCTTGTATAGGGTTGACACAAGAAGAACTCGATAAGGAGCTCCTACTCTATCTACCTGCTATATATATAAAACAGTCCTGGTCCATGCTACAACATTATATGTCCGACCCTAAAGTCCATACCTCTACCTCATGTCCATTACTCATCCACCATGCGTCTACCTTAAGGCCACCATGCTTTCCACATGTGCCCTAACATCATACTCTTAATCTCCGCTGTACATGTGCACACCATGTGTACACCATGAGGAACCCTTGTCCCTTGACGTCATCTCCTAACCCTAACTCCTACTCTAGACTCTTCCCGATCCTTCTAGACTCTAAGTCCTTCTAGACCGCTCTAGACTACTCTAGCCTATCACATGACTTCCAGGTCACGTGCCTATCTCCTAACCCTATGTCTGTTGTAGACTAATAATATACTAAGGTCCTAACCCTAACCCTAGTCCAAAGTCTGTCCATACTCTCGTATCATAACACTATCAGTATCTCAATACTGAAACCTCTACTCAGGATAATAGGAGCTTTACCACTAAAACCCCAAGCATCTCCTATAATATCTGTTTGTATATAAGACTAGTAGTTACACTGTAATTCACTAGTCTGATAATCAACAAAGATAATTTTTATTGAACTCAATCTCCAGTATTCAATAGCAACACACCAAAATCAGCACTCACTTCCATCTCAGACTTCTTCCTATTATCTGAAGTTGCAACCACATGGCAGATAGATAGTGCAGCACACAAGCTGAAGCCAAGGTCATTCCACAAGTCTGCACAACTCCAAGTCCATTTGGCAGACTTCCATCCTAGTGTGAACCGCACCTAACACAACTACTTGGAAGCTTGATATTATGTTAGAAACAGACCAGCTACTAAACTACTTATACTAAAAGTGTGCAATATCAAGCTTAGCTTTGATATCTAGCTGATACTATATATGTACTTCATACTATACTCCTGACAGTCTTAGTTAGTGGTTACCACAATATATAGCACATAAGCTAAAGCTAAAAATCATTCCAACCCCTGTCTTCTGCTTTCTTGAATAATACATAACTAATTATTTAGACTTCTAATAATAGAAGTCAAACAGTAAAGAGATTATGCTAGAGTATAACAAGAACTATGCAATACTAGTTCTTAAATATATAATAAATAATTTAAAAAGAACAATATTAACTTCAAAAATCAAGAGAAAGATATAAACAGTAATAAAAGAAAATATACAAATAACATCCACTCATAGATGCTTTTCCTTACTAATATACTCCTTAATAGTAAACTTTACACTATATAACAAGCTCCTTTGGAAAATTTAGTGAATAGATTACAAAGCTTCTTAAGAGCTTCTAACAACACTATTTATTCTAAGTGATATACTCTGAAGACACCCCTCAAGTTGAGCTTTATGATACTAACTAATACTTATCTTTCCAGTCTTTCTCAGGCTGCTAGAACTCTCTGAGACTTACCTGAAAGTAATAGTAGGTGCTAATGACACTTACTCAATAAAATAAAAGATAAACTGCTCTCAAGTAGAGAAATTTAGATGAGAGTCCTCCTTTTTACTTCCTTTCACTCATAGCTTGTATAAATATAGAGAATAGAACTAGAAAATAAAGACCAAAACCATAAGGAAACTTTCTTAGGTCTTATAAGTATATAGTTGTCTTTCTATTTGCAATCTAACATCAAACCAATGATTGTTTTCTGCTTATGAGTATCTATTCTATTTTTCTTTTGTTATTTCTATAGGTTACCTGTTATAACCTTAAATCCTTAGAGTGGGATAAAGATCAAACTCTTGTATTAGAGAAGACATAAGAGAACTTGATAGAGAGCCCTTTACAAAGTAGTCTACCTTATATACCTATTTAGATGGTCTATGCTAGCTGCTATGCACCCTACCCTAAATGACCATGTGTTAGGCATGAGGTCAGCATGTGGTATACATGCTGTATAATGTTACTTCTTCTAGAACCTTCTACCTCTTTTCCCTATGTCTCATGATCTGTGCCTGATCAACCCTAACCCTAAGTTCTATAAATAGAAAATATGAAAATAAGAAAGGAAAATAATAAAAAGCTAAGTCTATCTCTTACAATCTTGATACTACCTCTACTCACAACTTCATTCTAGATTCCATCAGGTTCCAATCTAGCATGTTCCTGTCTTTTCTTACTATCTGAACATTTGTAGCTATATAAATTACTTTCATAAGTACTCATACTTTATAACTAGTCTTTTACAAGTACAGTAGCATTTCTTATTCTTAAATATCTCATCTTCCCAAGATCTAGTTTGATTAACAGCTACTATACCATCTCTTAAGTGGATATTTGTTTGAGAGAGCCTAAAATATTATCTAGGAGCATAAAGTCTTTTTACTAATATCTTCAAAGAGGTTTTACATATATAAACTACATCTAATAGAAAGATGTTATTCATGGGTTGGAATGAATATGGCTAGATCAGAATGTGACATATGTCTACTTTATATACTTCTAGAGCACGGTTTGTGCATACTTACATCTAGCCTACTATAAATGCTATAAATTATATATAAAGTCATCATGCTATAGTCATGATATATAATGTTATTCTTTTGGAAACTTCCCTGTATCACATGATGTTGTGCCCATGAATGTGACATGTGTGACAAAATTATAACAATCATTATACTTTGTCATGCTTATAATAGTTATAATAGTTATATATAACATTATACTACTATCTTTTTGCAAAGTCCAAATAAGGAAAGATAAAAACAAGAAAATAAATTAGTAAATGAAAAATAAAAGAATCTGAAGAAATTAAGTCTACTATTCTTAAGTTTGATACTTATATAAAATTTTAGTATACAAATATTATAAATATCTATATCAAACTCTGCAGAGTTTTTACTTCCTATCAGTCAGCAATCTCTAAGCACTACTGAACCCTATATGTTGTAGTATGCTTGGACTTAAATATTTTTCTTTTCTTTTTATTTATTTTTCTTGATTTAATATTTCTTTTGTTTTGTTTTGTTTTTGTTTTTGTTTTTTTGGACAATGAAGAGGCCTGTGACTGTGGTCACATAACATGTCACATAACATGATGTCATAGACCTAGAATCTAGAAAAAGAGGCTAGAAGAATAATATCAAGATATATGTTAATAGTATGTTTACCTCATGATATACACATTGTACACTCATAAACAATGTATGGATATTAGGGTAGGGTTATTTATTGTTAGCACAGACCATATGTACTTGTATAAATAGTGTAGGAATGTATTGGGAACTTCTTGTTGAGTTCTCTTGTGATTCCCATAAAATACTTTGCCTATAAGTTTACTTAGTGCACTATTAGTCATTCTTGGTTGCCATAACACCATGGTGCTTATCAAGCTAATATTACTAAATACTATGGAATTTATCAAGCCACTACTACTGCTTTTTGCTATTTATCCTCATCAAGTATTGCCTATTGTTCTAATACTGTTCTATTCTATGTGTCACTACTGTAAAGCTCTTTCCCTTTTTTAGCTGATCTTCTAAATGCTTCTATCAGAGTTTCTAAATATCTGAATGCAATCATTCTTTGGTTATATCAGCATTGGTTATATCAGCATTGTTTTACCAGATTGGAATGTACTCAAGTAGTATTTAGAATAGTTGTTGCTCTCAAGAGTCCTCATTCTGTTCTCTTAGGATTCTCTTGGAGGTAACCACCACTTGTAACTTTTCTAGACAATATACTTAGGATTCTCTTAGAGATTGTAAACTCTGCATATGTTATAAGATGAGTATGTGGACAGACTTTAGGGTTAGGGTTAGGACAGAGTAAAGATATTGTAATAGTATTCTATTAGTCTACAATGGACAAAGAGATAGGAGAGCACATGACTGGGAAGTCATGTGATAGAATCTAGAATGGTCTGGAAGGACTTAGGGTCTAGAAGGATCAGGAAGAGTCTAGAGATGGAGTTAGGGTTAGGAGATGACATCAAGGGACAAGGGTTCCTCATGGTGTACACATGGTGTGCACATGTATAGTGGAGATTAAAGGTGTGATGTCAGGGCACATGTGGGAAGCATGGTGGCCTTAAGGTAGACATATGGTGGATGGACATGAGGTAAACATATTGTTGTAGCATGAACCACAATGTAGTAGTATATATAGAGGAGCAATGCAGCAAGGGCTCCTTGTCAAGTTCTCTTGTAATTCCCCCATTTGTTACTTGATAGCCCATTGGAGAGCTTTGCTTGTTGTGAGATCATTTGTCCTTGAGTGACGAGTGGTTGCTACAACAGCATACCTCACAGACTTTGCTTAGTTATCCTAACAATTACATTCAATGTATTCATGGATAAGTCCTCTTCTACTTCATCCATTCTCTTCTGTATAATATCTGTAGACTTCTATTTGGAGTGTGACATACTTAACATTTAATAAGTGAAATCTTCTTACTTACCATTGTACTGGATCTTTCATAATTATTGTGACTAGTTCATTTATCTTAATGGTTATACTTTAGAAATTAATGATATCAGTCACCAAGGCACTATTACAAAAAAATAAACATATGTGTACATGTTTGTACTAAGACTATAAGTAGAACAGGACAGTGATCCTCATGGTGTACAACATTATAGAATGAATTAGTCAATTACTGAACTGTGAATAGGATGTATGAATTAGGTAAGTACCATAATGGCTCAACATCATTCTCATAAGGTTGCTTCCATTTGTGAGGGTTCCTCAAAACTGGGTGTTCAAAAGTTATATAAGTTAGGGTGGTTTTTTTTTTTTTATATCAGCAATTTATTACATGGAGTGTGAGGGCAGACCATGGTAGCTACTTCATAACTACATACAAGAGAAGCAGACCAACATGTAGATGTAAACAGAGAGGAAAGGAAAAAGAAAAAAAGAAAAAAAGAAAAAAAGAAAAAAAGAAAAAAAGAAAAGAGGACGAATCGAGACTAGGCTAAGAGAAATAATAAAAAAATTTAGTTACGAGATCTACTCATAGCTGATAAAGAGATATTGTCAGTAAAAGTGAATGCACTCAGATTAGCTATCAGGAACATGATGAAATGGCCTAAGGAGTCCCTTCTCAGATTCCAGTATCCGTTAAATCTACCACACTCGTGAAGTATGTGGCGTCTTGATTCGATAGGGTATGATCCGCACGGACACTTAAATAAGTTAGGGTGGTCTTGAGTTGATTTATAATGACGATTTAAAATTCAAGTATCCACACATCCTTCTGGCGTCTTAGCTCAAAGCTGTCTCTTACTCGGTCCCAAGAGCTCTCGAAAGAAGATCAAATCGCTTTGTCATACTCACGTGCCAAAGCAATAGCTCGAGTTTATTCCATACGGTTCCTCATTTCCCCATAGACTTTCGCCCCCATGATGTTACATCCATGTCGGAGAAATTTTGGTTATTCCATACTGACCCGATTTGGTGCATGGATGGTGCAGCAGGCACGCTGTGTACCATACAGATTAATTTATGTGCCGGCACTTTAGCGAAGTATCTTCAAGAACAACCGCACTTACAAGAAACGTTGGAGAAATTTCTCAGATTTGAATATTGGTGAGCCATTTTTCACTTGTGTAACAAATATTCGAGCTCAAAATTACAGCGGGCAATTTTGTTTTACCGAGGTCGGCCACAGTCTAGACGCACTTCATCTAGCAACCACTGCCACACTCGAGAACGGAGGATTTATACTCAATACTCCTTCTGATAGAGCTGCTAAGTAAGTACATCTCCGTCCCAACTAACCTCGATTGTTTCTCAGCCACTTTTTAAGATATATGTCTCCTACAAAGCCCATGGGTGACCCCTGTGTTGCTATTGTCTTTGCGAGCACCATAATAAATGGAGAAGACCGTGGAATTAAGCCATTCCTTGTTCCGATTAGCGACGGAGTAAACATGTATCCTGGAGTGGTTTGTAAGTAAGTATTTTCATTTTTTATGTCCCAGTGATGAGACACTTTCTCAATGGTTATCGTAGAGTCCTGCCTCACCGTGGAGGGTCACGCCCCGTCAACCACAGCATCACCTACTTTAACAATGTTCAATTGCCCTTGTCTGCATTACTCGGAGCTTTGGAAAAACCTGACGGTCAGCGTAAATCATTTTTAAATCTTATTTCTAGAGTTGCGATAGGGACAATCGCGATCGGGTCTCTATGCATTCCAGCTTTACAGGTAGCCTCGTACATCGCAGCAAAATATAGCATGCGCCGCACAATCACTGACAGTATGGGCGTTACCAAGCCCATAATATCATTCCAAACTCAGAAAGGACCTATCTTGATTACGATAGCACAATCTTTCGTCATGAAGGCATTTCACGAAGTTTCTATCAAAAATTTTATGGAGAAAACAGACGACCCACGTATCCAGCACGCAATTGCCACTATTTTGAAAGTCGTCATGATGCAGCACAGTCAGGCTGCTAATTTTGGGCTTGGGGATAGGTGTGGAGACTATTTGAGGTAAACCAACTCTCCGTCATTGTCTGTAAGTCAGTTATTCAACCATCTGGTTCATGGATTACCAAAGCTGTGTTTTAGTCCGACATGCGAGGGACTGCCATTGCTGAAGGGGATTTATATTGGTCCTTTCAATAAGTAACTCGTACTTCTCACCAATTGCGATTTGAAGTCTTATTATCATCTTCAATAGGACTCGCCTCAGAGCTATTATTGCAACGGTATAGGATTCCATCTTCAACCAACCCCAAAAACCTCCTAGCTCTGCACGAAGAAGGTATCTTCCAAGAACTCAAAGAAATGCTTGAAAGCATCGGCCATCACAGAGCATCAGAGCATCAGACTTCGACCGTTTGGTACTTCCTAATTGCCTGTCATTTGTGCAGGCAATTGGTCACCGTATGGCATATGATGCCGCTGTGAGTGCTGGCGTTGATCCATGTCTCATTGATTTATACGAGGCGAGTTGCGTCAAGCTCGATCTTTCGTGGTATGTGGAGAGACTGCGACTTTCAGGGATGCGACAATGTGAGATGGAAGTGGCAGCGATCGATCGTGTCTTCCCTCGCACAGAAGAGTTCTTGTCGCTGATGGCAGTTGAGCCATATATTATGGATTACCACATTATACCCCTCCTGTTGTCGAGAACACCTTTTAAGACACTTATGATACCTAGTAGAATCACTATTAGTATTGATTCCTGATGTATAAATTAATCATTGAGATCTTGAGAAATATAACAAAACATTGGAAAGCTTTGGAACCTACCACTGAGTCAATATTTCAATCCTATTGAAATACTAATCTTGGGCACCGTATTCAGATAAAGTGATCTTCACCATTAAGAATCAGGTGGAACCTTGGGACCTCCAGCAGCTAACAGTGCTGGGCAGATTTCATCCATGTTTTTGAATGAACTGGGCCTTATTATTATACATTGGAGATGACGATACAAAAACAAGGTGCTGGCCATATATCAACCAATTGCCATGCCCGTCACCTGAACAAGCGCTTCCAATTTCGATTGAGAATTGGGACGTTGTGAGAAGATGTAATCCTTCAAGACTTGGGTGATGAGACCATGTTGTGCCTCAGCAGCGATTTTGGTGCTATAAAGATAAGAACAAACAATAAATACCAGAACTCAAAATGAATCATTCCTGAGTCAACCACACACCTGTCTTTGACACTCTTCGCCAATTGATTTTCTTCCTTCTTTTTTTCCTCTTTCTGCTTGCCCTCTTTCTCCTTCAGCGAAGGCGGTACCGCTCTGGTGTTGGCAACGGCGCCCTGGGCTTTAGATAGTTTCTGCTGTAGATCGCTGAGTTGCGAAACAGCGTAAGCTCGGTTCTGTGAAGACCTCGATGTTAGAATTCTATTCGGGGTTGGAAGGAAATTGTGACGTACAGAAATGAGAGGACTCTGACTGAGCGTGTTGACCCAATATTTGTTCCAGAGCATGGCAAGGAGATCGTTATCTAGACTCGACTTGAATATCTCAACTTCTAGTTGGTAATACTGATTTGCATGTACACCGAAATCTTCGATTTTGTTCAATGGAATTGATTGATACTCTGAGGCAATGGCGCTGGGAGGGGTATAGTTCTCGGGATATG